>JAJJMC010003590.1:0-11802 GCA_023531435.1 Papaver californicum | reverse complement strand
TTGTTTAAGCCAAAAATTCCTTTTGCTAAACAACCAATCAAACTCTTGGATACAAGTTAAATAAATGTAAACGAATAACAGAGAAATATCTTTTAAAGTAATAAAGAATCATCTTTTTCATAAATTGTTTAAGCTCAATACAATAAATCATCTAGGTTATGTAATTTCTGGGTTTATAATCTTTACACCTTTTCATTCAATACAGAAATTCAAACATTATACAATTACTTCACATAGGTTTGTACCTAAAAATTTCTTCTCCTCCCTCTCTCAGGTTTTTTCTTCCTAATTTTTCCCGTCCTCCACTTCGTTGTTTGATCTTCTCTATTTATAGATATATTTTTCTGATCGCTTTTTATACCACGTGTCATTTTCTTCAGCTTAGTCATTGATTCCGGATCAATTCTTCTCTGGGTCGATCCATCTTGTTTCGATGTATCTATCGTCCTTGTACTTTATCTTTATTTGGTGCGATCGTATAGATGACAGATCGTTCTTAACAGCTTCTTGGTTCGATACTTTATATGTCCGACACGTGTTTCCTTATCCTTAAGATTTCTGTGGCCTCGATCATAGAGTATTTATTATAATCTACTTTCTCGATCATTAAGATAATATAATAATAATTACCTTTTACTTTCTCGATTTTCAAAAGAATAGAGTAATTATTATCTTTTACTTTCTCGATCATTAAGATAATATAATAATAATTATCTTTTACTTTCTCGATCATAATAATAATTATCTTTTACTTTCTCGATCTTTAAAAGAATAGAGTAATTATTATCTTTTACTTTCTCGATCATAAAATAATATAATATTAATAACTTTTTGCTTTCCCGAACAGCTATCAATCAATGCTGTTTGTTTTATTCGTTGGTGTTCAGCTTTCTCGATCTTATGTGTCACTCATGCAGCTCTTTGCTCAGGAAACATCTCATGCCTTTTCGATATTCGATATCTTTGATAGTGATCTTGTGTTTCTCACCTTTTTTAGTCTTGATGCCTCTTTACTTGATCCTCTTCCACGTGTCGTGCTTCTTTAATTTACTAACAATTTGCCCCCTTCTTCTCTTTTTTACAAAATCATCCGACGGTCGATCCGAGATTTTGAAAAATAGAGAAGGATTTGTCAGTTTCTTTTCCGCACGTTCTCCGAGTTTTCCGCTGGCTCTGTATTTATTACTTTTATGCACATAATTATGTTAGTTACACTTTCTCTTCTTTATGAAATCAAATCTTTTCCGATTATCTCGTTCTCCCATCTTGTGGCGGTTACTATTCTCCTTCTTTAAATATCCTGTAACTTTCTACTGTCTTTTTCTCTTTTAGTTATTGCATCTTGTTTTCCTTAATCTTTTCAAATCTTCCTACTACTCAGGAGGTCTGTTCTTGTTAATTGGTTTCTTCTCTACTTCAATTTGACCATTGTTAATTTCTTTTCTTCATGTAAGTAACTTTACTTTTCTTGGTTCGAAATTTTCTTTTTATGGCTGTGGGTCTATTGATGTAGTGAATAGATTGTGATTCTCAGGTTATGCATGAATAAAAAGACTCTTTTTTACACTATAATTATTAATAGGTAATTTCTTCATATGTTAATCTTTTCTTTCTTTCGTTTCTTTTTGCTTAGATCTTCAATATGTCTCCAAGGAAATCTGACACTACCAGCAACCAGGGTGGAAACAGGAGATCAAGTAGGACTTCTTCATCTCAATACGCTGTTTCTCGTCGAGATTCATCTACTGCTACTCCTTCTCCTGCTGTACCTCGCACCGTACGGGATTCTTCTCCCGATATTCCTAATGTTGCCCCCAAAAGTAAACGGTCAATGTCATCTTATAGCTATCGATCCATGGATATTGAAGAATTTAAAAGAAGACATAATCTTCAAGGGTTTAAAGTTTCTTTTGCGGATAGTACTTCTGATATGATGACCTATGATTCGATGAGAAAATTTCAATATACCCATCATAGGTTATTAATTTCTGTTGGTGCCTTGGAAGCTGGTCTTCATCTTCCTCTGTATGAGAAAAACAACCCTTTCCAATTCACAGTTCTTGCTACTCGCAGCAGGGCTCCACATACTCAACTTCGTTCCATCACACAGTATAATGGTAACTGGTGGCGGATTCTCGATGAATGTACCCTTCGCAGTGAGGGTCGTACCCGTCTTACTTGCTATGTTCCCGATCCCTCGGAACGTGTTAATTATACGCCTGAGAATTTCCAGAATACTTATGGTGATGGTATTACTGTTAAGAATTTTGTTAAATGGAGTGTTAGTCCTGTTCGCAAATGCTTCCAAGGGTTTCCTCTTCTTCGAGAAGTTGATGACCCCAGAATCAAGGTAGCCCCATTCACTAATGTTGATTTTCCTTCGAATGAGAGAATTCGTCGAGAACATGATTATAGGTGGTATCGTACTCCTATTCTGATCGAGGGACCTTGGGTATATGGTGATCTCCCTACTAGTGAAATTCAACATCTTCGCAACTGCTTTCCGAACTATTGCCCCTGGAAATTGAACTTTGATGATTATAAATTTGACTTCAAGGTTCGGAATTCTTAGTTGATACCATTTCTTTATAGTGTATCGATCTTTAATGACTTCTTTAAATATTTTTATTTATTATTATTTTTTTATTTTTTTATTTTTTTTTTGATTTCAGGTCGATCCTTCTTTGGATATTGGAATCCCTCTTCCTCCACCTGATCGTGGTATTAAAATCGTCGAGAATAGACAGATCGTCGAGGATGAACAAACGATCGAACCCGTAGTTGATGGTAGAGGAAAGCGAAAATTAGTTCTCGCAGCAGAGAGGAAGCCAAAGAGGCCCAGAACTCTTGAACTCTCAACCGAGGTTATAGGAGAGATGGTTCCCAGTACGAATAGGGGAGAAGGAAGCTCGATGGTTGCTCTTCCATTGGATCAGTTTGATCCTCTCGATGTTATTCCTGTTTCCTCGATGCCAGCAGAAATTGTGGTATCAGAACGATCCAATCCTATGGTTGCATCTTCTTCTGGTACTTCATCCAATTTTTATAACATTGTTTCTCCACTTCCATTTGATTTCGTGCTTGATTCCCCTGTACCTGATAATGGTGCATTGGAAACTTTTTCTGGCCTTCCTCAAGAAGAGGGAGATGATATTGTTATTGATGATCTTATTGATGTAGTGAATGAAGTATCTCATTCTGAAGAAAAGAATTCATCGGAGAAAGATAATGCCGAGATACTTCCAATTGGTGGTATGGGAAACATAAATGTTGAGGCTGATACCGCCATTGTTGATGAAGTTACCATTACAGATCGTACTGAAGATGAAAACCCTCCTTCCAGTTCGATCCCTCCTTCCAGTTCGATCCCTGGTGAAGTCGAAGGGACTTCTGAAGTAATTGTAGAATCGATCGCCCCTTCTGAAATTTTGGTTCGATCTCCTTCTGTTGCTGTTGAGGTCGATACTTCAATTCCAAGTGCCGATCCTTCTACTCTGAAGTCTATTTCCGATCGAATCTCCAGTGAAGGTTTCAATTTAATTGGGGATGAAGAAGAAGCATATAAATGGTTTCTTTCTCAAGAGCTTTGGAATATTTCATCTAATCCTGATATTATCAAATCTGATTCTGGCTTCATGTCTCGATTCAAGGATTCACTTAGTGCGATCCCCATGGACGAAGCTTTGGATGCATGGTCCAAGAGTGATGTTTTTGAGCAGAGATTTCCTGTAAAGCCTCTTCCAACCTTCAATGAAGTCTTGACTCTGTCTGATAGTTCATTATATTCACTTCCACAACAGGCTTTAGCCCAGCTTCAATATGGTAATGACTGTCTGTTCAGTAGTTATAAATTTTATAAAGCTCGAGCTACCATGATGAGATTGATATTCAGGAAAGAATCAGCGGAGATGAAGGAAAAGAATGTCTCCTTACAACAGGTGAATGATGAATTACAACAGCAAAATACTCTTCTTCAACAACAACTTCAACAACTTCAACAGCTTCAACATCAACATAATGATCAATATCAGCAACAACAGGATCGTCTCCGAACTATTGAAGATCACAATCAAGATCTTCAGAATCAAAATCAAGGTTTATTTTTTATTCCTTTTTAATTACTATTTTATTTACTTGATTTATATGAAACTTTTAAATTTTATACTAGGTCCAGTGGAAAATATGGAGACATTATTTAGGATCGAACGTAGAATGGTACAATTGAATAACCATGCAAGGGAAGTTTTCAAAGAGATGAATGTGGTTAGAGATAAACTGACTCAACTGAACGATAGTTCTTATTTAGCCATTTGGAGGCGTAATAAAGCAGAATCAAAATATCGAGAAGTTGTAAAATTGCTAACTCACAAAGAATTAGAGTTTAAATCTGTTGTCAGAGGTACATTTTTGGTTTAACTGATTTTATAGCTCTTGATATCATAAAATTTGTCTGATGTTTTCTTGTATTTTCAGAACTGGAGACAAAGTTAAATGAGGCTAAGAATCGTGCAACACAAGCAGAAACTGAGCTTAACTCAGCAAAAGATTCAGTGAAAAAGATTACTCAAGAGTTAAAGACTTCTGAATATAATGTGACTCTTAGCGCCACAAAAATTGAGGATTTACATGCTCGACTATCTACTGAACTTTCTAAAATCAATGCTCGTGATCGAGAGATTGATTCATTAACTGCACAACTAAGTGAAGAGAAAAATCAATCATCACATCTTAGTACTCAAGTAGCAATAGATCAGCAAAAGATCGAAGAGATTCACAAAGAAATCAACTTTGGGCGTGATTTTGTGCAATGGGTCAGGCAAGAGGCTAAAGCGAAAATTGCGATGTCCTTTAATACTGCTTTAGATCGTGCAAAATCCGATCCCTCAGTGCTTAATAAGCGCGCTCCTGTGCCTGCAGTTCCTCCTCCACCATCTCGATCCGGTCTTCCTGATATTTGATTATATTCTTTGTAGTTTCATTTTCTGTTAACTCCTCCATCTTGTACTTTGTGTGTTTTTTCAAAGATTTTCTTTTGTAATTTTTAGACTTGCCTTTTATGCTGTTCCCTGCACAAGAAAATATGATTAAGTAATCTTTTTGGCTATCATATGATTTTCTAAGTCTCATGAATCGAAGTACTTTTTACCTCAAATCATGTTGTTCGAGATCCCACACATACGAAACAAACCCGGGCCAGGGGTAAGATACAGGGTTGGTCCCGAACTGTACTCTGAAAATTGATAAACCAATAATTAGGAACCCCTTCTTGATAAGAATTTCATTGTTAATAAAATTCTCTAAGGATAATGTTCACCTTTTGTGTATGATTATGTCGTCAATCGCAACGATATCCAGAATATGATGTTTCTGGATTGATTTTGAGCGCTCAGAGTATATGAAATTCCGTGATTAATGGAATTTTGATTATCATGGTAATCTCCAAGATTTGACATTCCTGGATTCAAAGTATATGACATCCCGGGATTAATGGAATTATAAAATTCTCCATGGTACGATGCTCCTGGAGTGATTATAAAAGAAATTAATGAATTAATTGTTTATGTACCTGTTTTTTGCGGTGTTATTCACAGATAGTAAAGCTTTAAATATTGTGCATTCCACGGATGCTTTAAAATTTCTCCTTGCAAATTCTGAAGATAGTACGACCCTTGTCCTGCCGGTGCTTGAATCACATATGGTCCATCCCATGTTGGTGCGAATTTTCCTGCTCTTTTATCCCTTTGATGTTCTGTTATTTGTCGGAGGACATATTGACCTTGGACAAAATTTCGGGATTTTACACGCTTATGGTATTCTCGAGCTAATCCCCTTTGATAATTCTCCATTTTTTGGAGTGCCACTTCTCTTCTTTCTTCCAAGTCATCCAATTTTTGTAACATGAGATCTGAATTTAGGTTTTTCTCCCATGCTTCTGTTCTGGTTGTAGGCAAAATAACCTCTGTTGGTATCACTGCTTCTGTTCCATAAGCAAGAAGATATGGTGATTCTCCAGTTGAAGCTTTTCTTGTGGTTCTATATGCCCATAATGTATTATGTAATTGTTCGCACCACCTATTATAATATCCATCCAATGTTTTCTTCAGATTTGTTGCGATTGTTTTATTTGTGGATTCTGCTTGCCCATTACTTTGTGGGTAAAAAGGTGTAGATTTATGTTTTTGAATATTATATGTTTCAAATAACATATCGATATTCTTCCCTTGGAGTTGCTTTCCATTATCAGAAACTATCGCTGCTGGAATCCCAAACCTACAGATGATATTCTCGAATAAAAATGTAAAAACATCAGTATCTCTGATTCGCGCTAGTGCTTTTGCTTCTACCCACTTGGTGAAATAATCGGTGGCCACAATTAAGTATTTTCTTTTCTTTGTGCCTTCAGCTAATGGTCCAACTATATCGACTCCCCATTTTGCGAATGGCCATGGGCTAAGTATTGAATTTAATTCCGTAGCTGGTGCTTTGATTTTCTTACCAAATCGCTGACATTCTTCGCACCTTCGAACCATTTCTTCCGAATCTTTCAACATGGAAATCCAATAATAACCCTGCATTTTGGCTTTTAATGCTAGCGATCGTCTTCCGCTATGGTTTCCTGCATCTCCATAATGTATTTCTTTGAGAATTCGTAATCCTTCTTTCCGTGATAAACATCGAAATAATGGTCCAAGAAAAGAGTGTCGATAAAGAATTCCATCTCTAAGTTGGTAGCTGTTTGATTTAAGTTGAATTTTCCTTGCTTCTTTAGAATCCGTTGGTAATTCTTTAGTTTGTAAATATTGATGTATCGGGACTCTCCAATCTGGCTCACTTGGTTGATCATTTTCTTGTTGCGATGGAGATGTGGCATTTTGTATGGCTGAGTCATCGATACCGTCTTTTTCTATGTTATTTAATACTTGTGCTCTTATGGATGGCTCATATATTCTCCCGATTTTTAGTGCTTTAGTATTTGGATCATTTATCATGGATGAGATATATGCCAATGCGTCCGCATGTCGATTTTTTTCACGAGACAGATGTCGAAAAATAATATTTGGAATACATACTGTTAAACTTTGTACAAGATTTTTGTATCGTTCCAAGTCCTCATCGACCGTTTGATATTTTAACTCGATCTGTCTAATCACCAGCTGCGAGTCACTGGTGAGTCTTACATCACTTATTCCTAATTCAATAATGAGTTTGAGAGCATGGACCACTGCTTCATATTCTACTATGTTATTCGTATGTTCTTCGAACTCAAGTCGAAATGAGTGTACCATACGTTCTCCCTTTGGCGCTGTAATCACGATACCTATTCCTGCTCCTTCTTTATTTCGCGACCCATCAACAAAAACCTCCCAACGTTGTGAACTGTTTGAATCTAGTATCTCTACTGGTTCTTCTTCTTCGCACCCCGGTAGTCCTTGAATTTCATATTCTTCCTCGATTGGAAAATCTGCTAAAAAATCAGCTAGAACTTGGGATTTCTGCGCAGTTTGTAACTCATAAACAATGTTGTATTGTTCTAGCTGAGCGTTCCATTTTGCTATTCTTCCTACCTTCCCTGTATTCTTTAAAACTGATTCCAATGGAGCTTTGGTTAAAATACGAACATAATGAGTGAGAAAATAAGTGCGTAACTTCTGAGTAGCAAATACCACTGACAAAATTAATTGTTCAATCTTTGTATAATTTCTTTCTGCTGAATTCAAAGTCTTGCTGATGTAGTATACAGGTTTCTCGATTTTCTCATTCGTTCGCACCATTACTCCACTAATGGCATTTTCTGTTGCTGCTATGTACAAAGTTAACATTTCTTCTGGTTCTGGTTTTTGTAATGCTGGTAAGGTGGCAAGATGTAATTTTATACTTTGAAATGCTTGCTCACAACGATCGTTCCATTCAAATTTATTTTTCTTCTTAAGTACATCAAAAAAGGGTTTACATCGTTCTGATGACCTTGCAATAAATCTACTTAGTGCAGCCAAACACCCATTTAACTTCTGTACACTCTTTATACAGTTTGGTGATGGCATATCCGTTATTGCTTGTATTTTTGCTGGATCAACTTGAATTCCATCTTTTGTAACCAGGTATCCTAAAAATCTCCCTGATGTAACACCAAAAATACACTTTTCTGGATTTATTTTCATCTTATACTTTCGTAGTGCACCAAAAATTTCAGTCAGGTTTCGCAAATGATCACCAGATAACTTGCTTTTCACTAACATGTCATCCACATAAACTTCTAAAGTTTTTCCGATCCATGGTTTGAATATTGCGTCCACTAAACGTTGATATGTTGCTCCTGCATTTCGTAACCCAAATGGCATTCTGGTGTAACAATACAATCCTCGTGGAGTGAGAACGATGTATGTTCCTGATCCGCTTCTGCTAACGCTATCTGATTATATCCAGATTGTCCATCCATGAATGATAACATTTCATGTCCTTCAACAGCATCTACTAGTTGGTCGATGTTTGGGAGCGGGTAACTATCTTTTGGACATGCCTTATTTAGATTGGTAAAATCTATACAAATTCTTACTCCACCGTTCTTTTTCGGGACAATTACCATATTAGAAATCCATGTAGGGTATCTTACTTCTCGAATGAATCCTGCACTTAAAAGTTTTGCTAATTCTTTTTCCACTTGTTCATGATATTCTGGTGCGACTTTTCGTATCCGTTGGCGAAAAGGAATTGCATCAGGATGTATGTTTAATTCATGCTGGACGATGCTGGGATCGATCCCCGGCATGTCTTCTATTCTCCAAGCGAACACATCCATATATTCACAAAGCAATTTGACTATCTGTTGTTCCACATCTGATTTTATTAACGTCCCAATTCGCACTTGCTTGGGGCATTCTATGGTGCCGATGTTTATAATTTTTGTTTGCTCTACTGGGGTGAAAACTGGTTTTGGAATCCCAATTGGAGTTGGGGTTCCCTTTAATTGCTACTTAGCCCCTTTTTGCGGCTGATTTTCCACATTTTCTTGATTTTTGCTATTCTCTCCTTTGTCACTTTCTATTTTATTTTTTGCATTTTTTTCTAGGTATTGATTTATTTCCTCTTCCTTTGCTTTAATTCTTGATTCTTTTTTCTTTTTACATTGTAAATGCTCCCGTTCTTCATTTATTCTTGTCTCCATCATTACACAAAGTTTAGCATCTTCTTGATCACCCTTTATCTCCATCTCTCCTCGCGGTGTTGGAAATCGTAGATACTGATGATAAGTTGATACTACACCTTTTAATTGATGAACCCATCATCTTCCTATTATAACATTGTATGGGGATGGTGCATCCACAACACTAAAACTTGTCAGAATGTTGATCGGTCCAGCCGATACTTCAAGATCAATTTCTCCCTTTGGCTTGGACGATATCCCATTAAATCCATAAATGACAAATCGTGAAGTGATGAGTTGATCTTGTTTAAAACCCATTTTACAAAATGTATTGTAGAACATCACATTTAATGAACTGCCCCCATCCAAGAGTATTTTCTTGACATTCCAACCAGATATCAATAATGTCAACACAAGAGGGTCATTATGCATTTCAATTTCTTGATTTACTTCTTGTGCAGAAAATGTTAATGGATGTGCCATCCAATCCTCCCATAACTCTACTTGCCTTCCTTGAACTCTAAAGGCCTCGTGGTTCCGAATTCTCTTGCACAACTTCTTGTTGATTGCTATATTCAAATCTGTATCACACTTTTCCACACATGAAATCATATTAATTGTCTGTTTGTTATATGGAATATGTATTGCTTTGCCTTCATCATATTTTTCTGATGGTTCAATTTTTTGAACAAATTCCTTTAATTCTCCAGCATCGACCATTCTTTGTACCAATGTTATAAAATTTCTACAGTTGTCTGTTGTATGTCCTTTGTAGTTATGGTATTCACAATAGTCTTTGGAGTGTTGTGTATGTTCCGGTTGATTTCCCTTAGTTATTGGCCATTGAAAACCTGGTTGATTCTTCAAAATGTTGAATAACCTGAAATATGAAACATTAAGCTTGGTAAAAGTTCTTTCTCGAAATTGTTGAGCAAAATTTTTTCCATTTCCTCGTCGAAGATGTTTTGATTCTTTTGATTCAACTTTTGGAGGATATTTCCTTTTCTGTTCTGGTAATTCTTCAACTGAATTTGTTCTCCTTGTGTTTCCTTGATTTTCAGAATTAATTCTCGATCCTTGATCCTGTATATCTTGGAGTCTTGCACATGTTTCTATTATTTCTCTCAATTTGCCTTCAGTTTTTGGATTGTTTCGATGGATTTCAACGAAGAGCTGACTCTTCCGATCTACAATCCCCCATTTGTAATGGTTTATAGCTGTCATAGGGTCTAAATCACCTATTGCTTGACATATTGAATGCCATCTAGTTGTATAAGATCGGATCGATTCTTCCGGCCATGACATTAAAGAATAAAGTCTGTCCTCCCCTGAATCAATTGGTCTGTTATACATGTATGCCTCTAAAAATTTTCTGGCCAGTTGTGCATAATTATTGATAGAATTTTCCGGCAACCTGTCGTACCATAATAATGCTGTCCCTGTTAAACTTGACGGAAAACATCTGCACATGATTGCTTCATGACCATCCCATCGCGTCATTACTCGGTTATAATACTTTAAGTGCGATGTTGGATCCTTGGTTCCATCGTAACATTCAAACGCTGGAATATTATATTCTCTTGGTAATGATACGCGCGTTAAATGTTGCGCTAACGGTGTTCGCTTTGCTTCTTTCAATACCTCTTCTATCCTTCCCCTCTCTTTATTTTTTAATCCTTTAATTTCCTCCTTTATTTGTTCCATCGCTTCCAAACATGTTTCCCATTGGGTTCGTTGGAAGTTATTTTCCTGTTGTCTTCTGACCCGAGATGTCGATCCTGCTAACACTATTCTTTGATCTGGATTCCGCTGTTCATTTCTTGATATTTGTCTACTCGACATCGGCTCCTGATTTCGTACTCCAGTCACAGTTGGTCTTTGTTCTCGCTGAATTACATCTTTTAAAACTTGATTTTCGGTTGCTAGTAACTCAATTTGATGGTTGCTTGCTCTTTGCTCCTTTCTTATTTCCTTTATTTCTTCGAATAGGTCCTGTATTTGTCGTGTCTTTCTTCGAGAACTCTCATGATCTGAAGAGAAATTCTGAACCACAGTATTTGACATCAATTCTTGACTTGGGGTATGATTTCCCTCAATATTTTGTTGTTGTCCTGAATCACTTCCTTCTTCTAATCTATTTTCCAAGCCTTCATTACTATTTTGATTCCCAGAATTCGCGTCTTGAGACATATTTTCTAGAATTTGCTGCTTCTTCACTATCTTGTGCCTTCTCGATCGTTTTCCTTCCTCGATATCTAAAAATTTCTCAAAAAATTAGTCAAATGAACTCTTATCTATTAAATCATAAGAGATTCTTATTATTATTTTAACTGTAAATTTTCCCTATCACATATCCAACTTTTCCTCCTTCAAAAAATTTTTGTTTCATATTTGTATCTATTTTGTTCCTCACAAGGTATTTTTCACGTTAATAAAACATACTTATGTAAATAAACCTTATTTTTCATATCTTGTAAAATTAAATTTTCCCATATTTTCTTACAAAAAAAAAAAAAAAAAATTTCTTCCCTAGATGATTCATTAATAAAAAATCCCTTTTTTATTTTTCAGGTAGGATAAATCCTTTTTTCAATCCCTGTTTCTAGCGCCAAATTGTTTAAGCCAAAAATTCCTTTTGCTAAACAACCAATCAAACTCTT
>JAJJMC010003566.1:117878-177250 GCA_023531435.1 Papaver californicum | reverse complement strand
CACAAACCCATTCTTGATCTTTAATCAAGAATCATAATATTCAACCACTAACATCAGCTTCTTAACACTACTATTCCAAGACTGTGATCATCTGATGACTTGACTACCATAAGCACTACCAAAAATAATCCAAATATAAATTAGTGATACCCATTAAAAACTTACAAATTAACATCCAATTTCAATTGTACCAAAAAAAAATAATCAATAGCTCAAAAACTTCATCGTCTTCGTTACTAAGTTTTTGGTTTTGACGGAAAACAAAAACAATGTCGTCCATTAAAGCAGCTTCAAGTTTAGTTAACTTCAAAAATAATATCTTAATATACCAGTTTCTCTTTATTTGATAAACATTATTGTAATCAAAGAATATCAATTTCTCATTCAAGAGAAAACTTAACACCAAAATTTCTAATTTTTGGAATTCGTTAGAATTTAACTTTCTTCTCTGGTTTTGTTAGTAATTAGTTGACAACTATAGATATTTAAATCATTTCACCAAGTTACCAAAAATTTTGGACGGTCAAGACGGTCAACTATGGTCTTGGGATCCAAACTCTAATATGTAATTTTTTGGAAACAAACACAACTTTGGTCACAAGGTTGGAACCCAAAATCAAAATAACCCCTCTATTGAATACTGTAGTATATTGAATATAGTCCGTGGGTTATAACCCTAAAGTTGTCACCATCTATATACAAAAACTCCAACAAAACAAATTATCCACAAAAACCCCATTTAACATAATATGTCTAAAATACCCTTATGAGTTACGTTACGCCCAACAAACCTAAAAAATCCACCCCACCCCAGGTGAAAACCAAAATTCGTCTAGATATAGATTCCAAAAAACCGTTTTCTCTCTCTTTCATTCTTTCTCTCTGGTTTCATCAACAAAAACAAAAACTAGTGTCGAAAAATAAAAAATTGATCGGTTGAAACCCAAAGCTAATTCGATCATGAAACCTAATTACACAGATCTTGAAACTAAAAAAATCGATCTCTCTCTACTCGATTTGACCTAATTCGCAAAAATGGTGAAGAAGGACTCTGTAATGAAGAAAAAGAGGGATGAAAAGCTAAAAAAGACTATTCAAAATCGATAAAAAGGTAAAATTAACGACTATAATTCTATAATTAAATTGGTTTTGTTGAATTTTGGAGAGTATTTATCAAAAAATCAATGTGCATGAGAAGATTTTTTTTCGTTGAAAGATGTTAGGTTTCATTTGTTTTCGTTAAATTTTGTCAGCGACTATTTGTCGCGACGAATCAAATATTGTTGGTAAAACGATAATATTCTGCTGAAACAAGTTTAGGTTTCATCTGAATTTGTTTGATTTTGTTGGCTTTAGTTGATGAATGGAATATTGTTGGTTGTAGTATAGTATTTATTGAAACCGGTGTTAGTTTCATCTAATTTGTTTACGCTGTTAAATTTCATTGAAACAAGTACTGGTTTTATTTGTTTTATGCTTCATGTTGGTGAATTTGGTTGCTAGCTATTGGTGGTAGGATAATTTTTGTTGAAACCAATTTTGGTTTCATATGATTTTGTTTCATGTTGCCGAGCGTTTGTTGATTAATGGAATGTTATCGTGAAACCAATTTTGTTGGTGATATGTTATTTTATGTTGAAACAATGTTTGGTTTCGATATTTTTTTGGTTGATTATTAATGGTTCCATGAAACACTGTTGGTGTTTTCTTTGTTCACGTTGAAAAAATATTTTGGTTGTAACATTTTTGTTGTTGATTATTTATGGTTTCATCAAACTATGTTGGTGGTATTTTAGTTTCATTATGTCAACCATTATTATGTCAACCATTTGTCGATGAATCAAAAGATGTTGGTGATAAGTCTGTATTTGTGTTGAAAACTGTCTAAGTTTCATTGAATGTGTTTTATTATGTCCACCATTTGTTGACAAATCAAAAATCTATTGGTAATATGTATGGTTAGATTATATTGAAACCTGTTTTGGTTTCATCTGTTTTGCAGGAGGTTGATCAGAAGAGATATATATGAGTTCATTGGTGGGATAGTGCATGTTAACGGCTGACTTAAAACGAACTTTAGCTTGGCTTCATTGACAATTTTGTTTTGTTTTGCTAGTGCTAAGATTGAAACATTTTGCGAATTGCAGGAAAAATTGTGGGCTTTATGTGTGCTATCACATGAAAAGGCTCTTACAGGGAAAATAGCTTCGCCTGAAAAGAATATGACAACAAAGAAAAACAAGATAATTGCTAAGATGACATACAACATCATCACAAATAATGCTTTGAAGGCTTGATTGATAGTGCACAAAACTGCCTGCACTGCTGAAGCTCCTGTTGTCTGACCAAGACATGAAGCAGCGAAGATTATAAACCGGTTTTATATGTTTTCTGTTGCGTTTTGTCTAGTACTTGTAAATGAAACTAATGATATTTGTGGTAGGATAGTTTTCAATAAAACCAATTGTGGTTTTCATATATTTTCTGTTTTATTACCCAATATTGTGTTGACGAAATCAAATACTGATATGTGAATCCTTTTTAATCTATTGATACTCCTTTTTAGCCCAACCAAAACATGCAATTTATGTTCGAGTTGTTCATAAAAAAAAGTTTAATGATATGTACCGTTCAGTGTATGCTTTTAAAATGGTTATATAACCTCTAACGATTGACATGTTCAAATGTACATAAAATATTAATCAAGCACAACAGAAATTAAGACGAGAGTACGTCTATCAGTCTATGTACTCTAGATAAAGCTCTATAATACCAGTAATAAAAAAATTGGTTTCATTGCTCAATAAAATGAAGAAAAAATTTGTTGAAACCAAAAATTGGTGTCAACACAACAAAAGACAATTTGTATCTATAAAACTTTAAAATGGAAAAAATTTAGAAATATGGTTTCAACACAAAATAATTCATATATGTATCACTAATAAAAATTGGTTTCATTGCAAACTACCATGCCACTAAAACTACTTGATTCAGCACCGCCACTGCCACCGCCGCCGCCTTGTACCACCACCCAACACCAGCACCAACCACCACCACCCAGCACCAGCAACCGCCAACACCACCACCACCATCGCCGCCACTACCACCAGTAGCACCACAACCATTACTATCACTGACAAAAATTGGTTTCATAAAGTTTAGTACTCAATAAAATGAAAAAATTAAACAAAATTAGATGAAACCAGAACTAGTTTCAACACAAAAGTTATCATATTACCAAGATTGGTTTCGTCGACAAAAACTAACAAAACTTAGTAAAAATTAGATGAAACCAAAATTAGTTTTAACAAAATAAAAAAATAAACAGAAGATGACACCAAAACTGGTTTTAACCAAAAAATTATAATATCACCAACAAAATTGGTTTCGTCGATAAAAATTAACAAAAATTAGATGAAACCAAAATTAATTTCAGCAAAAAAAAAAAGATGAAACCAAAACTGATTCCCCGTATACTTAGCATATTTGCAAAAGAAAAAAAAAATTCAATCAAAAACACATGTAAATCAATGGCAACTTTAAAATTCTAGCTTCGGAAATTGGAATCGTAAGTCTTTGTTGGAAATTTAACTTACCCAATGCCCACATCCAAAAACGAAATCTCTCGGATTCTCAAGACATATAGGACAAACTACTTGTAAAGCAAACAAATGAAATCCACATAGTATAGTCTTCAATATAAATACTTAAAATGTTTCACAAATGAAAATCTCAGAGTACTTATGTGGTATACCTTTTCATATGGGTCCTCTGCAAAATAAGAATTCGAAGAAGCAGCAGTATTGACAGAATCATCGAGTAGTTGTTTATCAGTGGGACAAGGTAAAGGTGATTGCTGGTGAATAATGGGAGGAGGTAGTCCTCAACCTCTCGTGTTTTTGTGTGGACGTAAGAAATGTGCATTGACATTGATATTCTTCTCAAAAGAAAAGGTTAAACTGCTTAAAAACATTGTCACTCCATCAAACCCTTACCTGAAACGCCGAAGATCTAGAGTTGCAAGGTATTGTGAAGGTAATTTCATTAATGCAGTTAGGGCAATTTCTGAGTGTATTTTCTCTATATAGATATCTCGCCTCAAGATTTCTGTTAAATTCACGAACTGCGATGGACAAACACAACCAAGAATTGAATGAATTGGAAGCATCAATTTTGAAGGAAGGAAAAAAATAAGGCAATTGGCAATTGAGATCATAAGAGTGCTACTAGTTCATTTTCGCTTTACAAACTTGAAAATTATTGAATGTTTGACGGGTTTTATTTCATTTTCTTTCTTTTTTCTGGTCAATTAGTAACGTACATTTTTCTAATCATACCAAAACTCAGGTATTCTTATTCCAAATAAGTATCCTCCTCACATGTATCTTGTAAATCAGAAAATATTGTCTTAAGCTTGTATGCATGATAGTGATGACACTCTACGGAAAATTGCATTCTTGAAGCACTTATTTAGGCTATTGGGTTTATACACCTATATACACTATCGTTTGTCTGTAAATACTATATATTAGACCACCTGAATGGTGTTATAATCATGAATCTCAGTTAAGGCTTCTTATCCACAACCTTCAAATTTAAAACATGCATGAAGCTATAGTCGTAGCTAGTGATTGTACTTATCCAACTACTTCTATTATATCATAAATGCTCACGCCCGACTAGGATCCTTTATATATACTATACTACTGCTAGCATATAGCTATGACACAAAAAAACATGAACAAAACCATGTTTATCAGAGATTATTGCTTCAACAAGAGTATTGTTGATTGAGATAAAGAAGAAAAACTGTGGAGACTAATCATTTTAATAGAATGGAAACTTATATATTTTCGTGCAGTTATTGTCGCAAACTACCCTGCCACCAACACCACTTAGTTTATCAACAACTAGTCAACAACAAAACCAGAAAAACAAATGAAACCACAACTGGTTTCATTGTAAAAAAAAATAAAAACTAAGCACCCTTATCATTAACAATATGCCTTAATCGAAAATCAAAACTAAATGGTTTTCGAAAATTTTAGATGGGTAACATAGATTTAGGTAAGCTGAATTCAATTTGAAATCAGATTTTTAATTGAGATAAAGGTTTAAGATATTGAATAAAAATCAATCAAAAACCCTAGAAAAACTTTTGGTAACTTTTTTAATAAATTTTGATCTCAAAAGAGAGATTGAGTATTACGAATCTCTACTCCGATCATGAATTAGGAAAAAAATCGAGATCAAATCGACGATTTAGGTTTTCGAAACTCTTGAAAGTCGGTTTTGTTGAATTTTAATGTCGACTCGAAATCGATCGATTGAAATTTTTGTTTGAATTAAAATGATATAAAGAGAGTAAACTTATCTTTCAGTCCAATTTCGATGATGTTTCAGTCATAAAACGATGATTTGCATCGAATCTTCCCATCAATTCGCAGCAAGCTTCAAGAACAGGTTCTCTGAAAGTTTCAATTACTGGTGGTGCTGGTGGTGGGAGACGGTGTTGGTGAAAGATTAGGAGATGGGTTTCGTGATCGTAGTATGAGGAGGAAAGAAGGAGACACAGAGATAGAGAGACGATAGATCTCATAGGGAAAGAAGAAGATGTATAAGAGGGTAGTCTGGACATTTGTTAAAAATTGACTTAATTAATACAATTTTTTTTTTAAAATCGGGTTTTTGTATCATTTTTGGAGAATATGGTGTTTTTATGGATTTCACATATGAATAGAGTTTTTATACACCAAATTTGATCACCTTGGTGTTTTATTACTTGTTATATGTATTGAATATCCGAAAAAAATTAGATGTGAATTAGGTTTCTTTGTCCAACTTGTGTAATAGTGTATTGAATAAATGGCGATGCCAACTAGGTTTCCTTTTCAATAGTGTATTCAATGCAAAGTTAAAAGTGGTAAGGAATCAGAAACAAATAATAACAACTAATCACCCAGGCCAAAAAATAAAAAGAGTCTACATAAATTTTCAAGAAAACATGATGGAATACCTTATGACTTTTTATTAGTAACAAGCGGCTAATTGTAGAAGGTATGCAAACACACCCCTAGAATCTCCGAATATTCCTGGTAAGTATTCTGTTGTACAATTTAAGTTATTTAACCGACGAAGATTTTTTCTTGAGCGAACCTCATGCGTGTCACATATGCTGTATTACAATCTAAGTTGGAAAGATATTTCAGGAACCCGATCTAGTACATGCGCATCACATGCCCAAAGCAGGCAGTGTAAACAACGTAAGGTCATAATCAACTGGTTCGTCTAGTGTAAAACTGTGATTGATCTAGAGCTTTGTGGACCCCTAGTTTTATTGATTACTGATCTTGACAGTGACAAGGACGGTTTCAAATTATTTAGTAGGTTGACCCAAAAGCAAAGATCCCAAGATATTTTTAAACTTTGGTCCCGCCGCTTATTACACCATTTTTTCTACTTTTCTTCTGTTGGTTTTAGGTACCCAGCAAATCATGCGTTCTTCTCACAGGCTTCAACTGCAAAGTACAGTGGGACTTCCTTTAGGCCAGACTCTATGCACCCTTTCAAATGAATTTATTTGTCTAATCAGGTGATTGGACAGATATAGTGTATCACTATAAAAAATGCTACAGGCGATGATCATTATATCGAGCGATATAGAGATGATCGTTAGCAATGTTAGGAAATAAAATAAAAGTGACACGTGTAAGACGATGAAGAAAGAAACAGTGAAATTAAGAAGGACGAGAAGCACACAATCAAAGCCATATTAAAGTAGTGAAACGGGACAGAAGTGACAGGCTAAGTAAATCTCTGCATGATTGACACGTACGATCGGGAAAGTAATATCACACTGATCGAAACAGACGGCATTAAATACATATAGAACGGGAAAGGAAGAATAATGATGAGCATGGAGCGGGAAAGTAAGGTAATAATTACTTTACTGACACATATGATCGGGACGAAGTTGATATTCAAGGAGCGAAGAGCACGTGTAAACCATGCAAAGAGCGCACCCAAGAGAAAACATGACCTGTCAATCTTATAAGCATCCCGATCCTAATATAATAAGAAGAACGATAGTTGCTATCGGGACAAATGGGACCCGCTACTATAACTATAAATAGAAGAGAACATTCAACGAAGAAGGGGTCGGAAAAATTGAGAAGAAAAAGGGAGAAAGGAAGATTAAGAAGGGTAGAAGGAAAAAGATTATTAGGTATGAACTGTGGATGATTAAATCCAAAAGATAGGACATTCATGATAAAATTTCTTGCTTTAAATAGAAGATGTATTTGGAATTGTAGTTTTGATCAGGTTTATGATCTGTAAATGATTGGATTGCTAAAATGTTTATCAAATCATTATTCTTAAAGATGATTCTATGTATCAGCTCATTTATTAAAATCTTATGTTGATTATACAATCTTCAAATCGTTGGTTATTAATGTCAATGGGAAAATTGACATAAACAATTTGGCGCTAGAAACAGGGACTGGGTTAAAGGATTTATCCTACCTGTTCTTTAAAAATGAATTTGATGCTGTATTAAAAAACGGAAATGGTATTCTAGTTGAAAAACAAAGATTTTTACGATTAATTGCGTATGTTTAAATGTTTGGTCATAAAACATATTTTTAGAAGATGATAAATCTAGTTTCTGTCACTTTATTCTTTTTCTTTAAGTAATCTGTTGTAAGAATATTTCGCTAACTTTTAAAAGGTTATTAGAAATCAAGTGGAGAAAGTAAATTACCAACAAATCCAGAAGCAAAATGTCTCAGGCAGACTCTGCGAATCAAGACAGTAATGATGGACAAACTTTCAGACAAAGGGAGACTGAGAGTGATTCAGGGCAACAACAGAGTAATGTGGGAAATCATTCACCAATTCAAGACCTAACACCAAATGCCTTATCACAAAATCAGTTCTCACATCACGAGAACTCAGGAAATAATGTTAATTATCTTCAAAATCTGATACGGGAAATAGATGAAATAAGGAGAGAACAAAGGATCAATCAGGGTAGAATTGAATTGTTAACCAGAGAAAATCAAGTTTTAAAAGATGCAATTCGACGTGATCAGAGGCAGGCTGCAACAAGATCACGAAGTCCAGAAGTAATTTCTGAAAGACGAGCACCCAGAAACGAAAGAGAAAATCAGGATCAGAGGATGGTGTTAGCAGGATCATCATCACGAGCCAGAAGGCAGACAGAAAATCAGGAAATCCAACGTACACAATGGCAAAAATGTATTGAAGCCATGGAACAAATGAAGGAGGAAATAAGAGGACTGAAAAATAAAGAAGGAGGAAGAATAGAAGAAGTGCTAAAAGAGGCTAGGCGTACACCGCTGGCTCAACGATTAACAAATGTTCCACTACCAAGAGAGTACAACATCCCTGTATTTGAATGTTACGATGGAATGAAGGATCCAACCTCGCATTTAAAATATTATAATCGAGTGATGTCACGGTGGGACGGTCATGAAGCAATTATGTGCCGTTGTTTTCCTTCAAGTTTAACAGGTTCAGCATTATTGTGGTACAATAGATTGCCTGAAAGTTCCATTGAGTGTTATTCACAATTAGTGAGGAAATTTCTTGAAGCATACATGTACAATAAACCCGTTGATTCGGGGATAAATAGATTATACTCCCTTACATCATGGCCTGAAGAAACCATAAGATCATATACAGCTCGATGGCATACAGTGTGTCAAGCGATTGGAGATGTTGACTCTAGCACTGCGATAAATCATTACAAATGGGGAATCGCTGACCGGAGATGTCAGCTTTTTATTGAAATTCATCGTAATAATCCCAAGACTGAGGGGCAACTCAGAGAAATAATAGAAACATGTGCAAGATTGCAAGATGTCCAGGAACAAGATCCAAGAAGCAATTCACGAAATCAGGAAAGCATGAAAAGGACAAATTCAATTGACGTGTCAATAGAGCAGAAAAAGGAATTTCCTCATAAATCAGAGTCAAAGGAATCGAAGCGCCCACGGCAAGGGGACAATAAGGCATTTATGCAACGATTTCAAGAAAGAGTGTTTACAAAGCTAAATATCTCATACACCGACTTATTTGATATCATAAAAACTAAACCAGATTTTCAATGGCCATCTTCAAAAGGCAATCAACCTGAGTTTACACAACGATCAAAAAATTATTGTGGTTACCACTGTTATAAAGGTCATGCAACAGAAAACTGTAGGAATTTCATTATCCTGGTACAGAAAGTGATAGACGCGGGAGAGTTAAAAGAATATATTCAAAGGACCGAACCAGTAGCTAGACCCGATAAAGGAAAAGCAGTGCATATTCCGTATAATGAACGCACCATTAATGTGATATCATACTCAGAAAAAAGAGATACTGACGTAAATACTGCAATCAATAAAAAGTTATGTAAAAGGATTCGAAATCATGAAACTTTTAAGGTATCGTGAAGAATAGCAGAAGCATGGGAAGATTGGATGGCATCCCCTCTAACTTTTTCAGCACGGGAAGTAAATCAGGAAATTGAGATGCACAATGATCCATTAGTCCTTACGTTACCCATGGCAGGATGGAATGTTAGAAAAATCCTTATGGACGGGGGCAGCTCGTTGAATGTTTTATTTCATAATTCATTTCGCAAAATGGCATTTACAAAAGATCAATTACTCCCATCCCGATATATGATTTATGGATTCAATGGAATGGCCTCAAGACCAGAAGGAGATATAGACTTGCAAGTATCAGTTGGACCAATCAACATTCTAACAAGATTCAGTGTTGTAGATGCTCCATCTCCGTATAATGCAATCATTGGGAGATGCTGGGTACATCAGCTAAAAGGTGTAATTTCCACTTATCACCAATATTTGCGATTTCCAACACCACAAGGCGAAATGGAGATCAAAGGGGATCAAGATGATGCAAAGTTTTGTATAATGGCCGAGGTAAGAATGCATGAAGAACAGGAACAACAACAACAACAAAGGAAGAAAAACCGTAGGACCGAAGAAAAGGAAAATGAAATTAATCAATACTTGAGAAGGAACATTGAACAAAAGTCAGCAAATGAATTAGGAAAAAGCAGCAAGAGTCAAGGAAATTCAAAAAATCAGCAACTTGAAGGACTCCCATAGCAATTAAAGGGAATTCCAACTCCAATCGGGAATCCAAAACCAACTTTCACTTCTATAGAAGAAACTAAAATTGTAAATATTGGAACTTTAGAATGGCCCAAGAGAGTACAGATTGGAACTTTGATGAAAGAAGATGTGGAGCAAAGTTTAATCAAATTGCTTCGTGATTTTGTAGATATATTTGCATGGAAAATGGAGGATATGCCCGGGATAGATCCAAATATTGTACAGCATGAATTACGAATACGACCTGATGCTACACCATTTCGTCAACGGATACGCAAGGTTGCATCGGAATATCACGATCCAGTTGAAAAGGAATTAGCAAAGCTTCTAAGTGCAGGATTCATTCGAGAAGTGCGATATCCAACATGGATTTCCAACATGGTGATCGTTCCGAAAAAGAACGGTGGAGTCAGAATTTGCATAGACTTTACCAATTTAAACAAAGCTTGCCCAAAAGATAGCTATCCACTTCCTAATATTGATCAATTGGTGGACGCTGTAGAAGGTCATGAAGCATTATCTTTTATGGATGGACAGTCGGGATATAATCAAATCGCACTTGCAGAAGCTGATCAGGAGCACACTGCGTTCTTTCTTCCTCGGGGGCTGTATTGCTATACTAGGATGCCGTTTGGATTAAGGAATGCTGGAGCAACATATCAGCGTTTGGTTGATGCAATTTTCAAACCATGGATCGGACAAATATTAGAAGTTTATGTCGATGATATGTTGGTGAAAAGCAAATTATCAATTAACCATTTAAAAGACCTCGCTAAAATTTTTGGTGCGTTATGAAAGTACAAGATGAAGATTAACCCGGAGAAATGCACTTTTGGCGTTTCATCGGGGCGTTTCTTGGGTTATTTGGTTACAAAAAATGGAATAGAAGTTGATACAGCTAAGATCCAAGCGATCACAGATATGCCATCACCCAGTAGTATTAAAAGTGTACAGAAGTTAAACGGATGTCTAGCTGCTTTAAACAGATTTATTGCCATATCATCAGAATGGTGCAAACCATTCTTTGAAATACTCAAGAAGAAAAATAAATTTGAATGGAACGATCAATGTGAACAAGCATTCCAAAGCATAAAGAAGCATCTAGCCACTTTGCCAGCATTACAGAAACCGGAACCCGAAGAGATATTAACTTTGTATATATCAGCAACAGAAGATGCAATCAGTGCAGTGATGGTGCGCACCAATGAAAAAATAGAAAAACCAATATATTATATCAGCAAAACCCTTAATTCGGCCGAAAGAAATTATACTAGGATCGAACAATTCATCTTGTCATTAGTCTTTGCCACACAAAAGCTGCGTACTTATTTTCTCACTCATTATATTCGTGTCCCGAGCAAGGCACCGTTACAATCAGTATTGAAAAATACGGGAAAAGTGGGAAGAATCGCTAAATGGAATGCCCAGCTAGAACAATTCGATATCATTTATGAGATGCAAACCGCACAAAAATCTCAAGTTTTAGCTGATTTCCTTGCAGACTTCCCAATTGAAGAAGAATATGAAATTCAAGGTCTGATCATTTAAAAATAAAATAAAATAAAAAATTTTATTAACGATTTATCTTTAACAATTTATTGTATTTATGATTAAAGGACTACCTGGATGCGAGGAAGAAGACCCACAAGATATTCTGGACTCGACAAGCTCTCAAAGGTGGGAAGTCTTTGTTGATGGATCCCGAAACAAAGAAGGAGCAGGAATCGGCATTGTGATTACTACACCAATGGGAGATCGAATGATTCATTCTTTTCGTCTTGAATTTGAAGAACATACAAATAACGTAGTAGAATACGAAGCTGTGGTACATGCATTAAAACTCATCATTGAATTGGGAATCAACAATGTTCGACTTACGAGTGATTCGCAGTTGGTAATTCGGCAGCTTGAATTAAAATATCAAACACTTGATGCAGATTTAGTGCAATACAAAAATCTTGTTCAAATTCTGGCAAGCCAAATCTCAAATCTTACTTTCCGGCATTTATCCCGAGACAAAAATCGACATGCTGATGCTTTGGCATTCATTTCTTCCATGTTAAACGATCCAAGTATGACAGCACTTAAAGTTGGAAGAATTTATGAACCTTCAATTCAGATAAAAGTACTTCATAATATGGAAGAAAATGTAACAGAAAAAGTTCATGATCCCGCAATACAAAATGTCCCATTTACACCTCAACAAATAGATGATCAAACAAGTGAACTAGATTGGAGAATTCCGATTCATCAATATTTACAAGATAACATATTACCCACCAATTCTCAGGAAGCATGAAAAATTCAACTCAAATCCGACAATTACCAACTTCGGGATGGAATTTTGTATCGAAAATCATTTCTCGGACCATTATCTCGATGCTTATCACAACAGGAAGGAATTCAGATACTTAAAGAGATACACTATGGAGACGCAGGAAACCACAGTGGAAGACGATCACTTGCATTAAAAGCCAAAACTCAAGGTTATTATTGGATATCCATGCAAAAAGACTCAGACAACATGGTACGAAGATGTGAGGAATGTCAACGATTTGCAAAAAGGATCAAAGCACCAGCCAGAGAACTCAATTCTACACTCAGTCCATGGCCATGTGCAAAATGGGGAGTAGATATTGTCGGTCCGTTAGTTGAGGGAACCAAAAAGAGACGATACTTAATAGTGGCTACTGATTATTTCACCAAGTGGGTAGAAGCGAAAGCATTAGCTCGAATCAGAGCCTCTGATGTATTTACATTTTTATTTGAAAATATCATATGTAGATTTGGAATACCAGCAGCCATAGTTTCTGATAATGGACAGCAATTTCAAGGAAGAAATATTGATATGTTGTTCGAGACATCTAATATTCAACAATACAGATCCACACCATTTTATCCCCAAAGTAATGGACAAGCCGAATCCACGAATAAAACACTAGCAATGAAGTTGAAGAAGACACTTGATGGGTATCACAAACGTTGGTGTGAACAATTGCATAACACTTTATGGGCTTATCGCACCACGAGAAAAGAATCCACTGGAGAATCACCTTTCCTTCTCGCATATGGTACAGAAGCAGTCATACCAACTGAAATTATTCTACCCACGACAAGAACAGAAGCATGGGAGAAAAATTTAAATACAGATCTAATGTTAGAAAAATTGGATGATTTTGAAGAAAAGCGGGAAGTGGCACTCCAGAAGATGGAGAATTATCAAAGAAGGATAGCACGGGATCACCACAAAAAAGTCAAGTCCCGAAACTTTGTGCAAGGACAATATGTATTACGACAGATCCCTGAATACCATCGGGACAAAGACGCTGGAAAGTTCACACCAACTTGGGACGGTCCATATATAATACATACTTCAGCTGGACAAGGATCGTATTATCTCCAAAATATGCAAGGACAAACCTTACAATATCCTTGGAATGCACGATACTTAAAGCTTTATTATCCGTAAAACTAACACAATTTCGGAAATCAGCACATGTATTCATATCTTTATTTTGATCTTTTATTTTACAATGCGATTTCCTATGAATTTATACTTACAATAAAATTCAAATCCAGGAATATTTTATTCTGGCAGAACGCTCCGATTGGCGACATAATCTAAATTCAAATCCAGGAATATCATATTCTGGAAAGCGCTTCGATTGGCGACATAATTCAATCTCAATACCCAAAGAGGTACATGTCATATTAGAATTTGAATAAATTCAAAACTTTTAATAAGGAAGGAATGTCTAACTTATGGTAATCATTTTCAGAGTACGTTCGGGACCAACCCTGTATCTTACCTCTGGCCCGGGTTTGTTTCGTATGTGTGGGATCTCGAATTATATGTATTGAGGTATATACACTTCAATCCATTGTACTTCTGAAACAATATGATTAACCTAATTGTTTTTTTAAATATTATATTTTGTACAGGAACAATATTCAGAGCACAAAAGTAAGTCAAGCCTCAAAAACAAAACAGGATCGAGACACAAAGCTAGAATATTTAAAAATGAAGCTGCAAATGCTAAAAGCCAACAACAAATACAACTACACTTTGGGATTGGATCGACGGAGTGGTTGAGGAGGAACATCCGGAACAGAAGCACGACCACTCACCACAGAAGGATCGGCCTGAGCCCGCTCCAAAGCAGAATTAAAAGACATTGCAATTTTAGCTTTGGCATCTTGTCTTACCCAGACAACATAAGCATGGCAGTAGTCAATTTCTGCTTGAAGATCTTTAATTTTTTCCTGATCTTTATCAACTTTCTCCTTTTCAGCATTCAATTCTTTTAATAGTTCATCAGCTCTTGATTGTACTTTTATCATTTCATCACCTTGAATGTTGAGTTGAGATTGTAAATCCCGAAGCTTAATCGTACTCAAAGCTACATTTTTCTCTGAAGTCTTCAGCTCTTCAGTAATGTTTGCTATTGTATTATTTGCAATGTTAAGTTCAGCTCCCGCTATTGTTGCTCGGCCATTAGCTTCATTCATCTTCTTTTCTAGCACTAAAAATCAGAGTGAATGTTAGCTAAACCATATAATACCATCAATAAAATCACCATATAACTCAACATATACCTCTAACTACAGATTTAAATTCTGCTTCTTTAAGGGTTAAAGTTTTCAGAACTTCTTGATACTTGGATTCCGCTCTATTACGTCTCCAGGTATTCAATTCAATACTATCGGACAACTGTGTTAATTTCTTCTTAACCAGTTCCATATCCAAATTTACTTCTCTTGCATGATTGTTCAATTGAATCATCCTACGCTGGAATCTAAACAGAGGTTCCAAGTCTCCTTCTGATCCCATAAATGAAGGGTAGATTTTTTAAAAAAAATAAATTAAAATAAATTAAAATATATATATATATATGCACCAAGTACTGGAACGAACCATAAGATCGCACCAAGTACTGGAACGAACTATAGGATCGCACCAAGTACTGGAACGAACCATAAGATCGAACCCAATATAGGTAGATGCTGGAACGATAATACGAATCCAGGATAAAATATGAATTGAGAAGTAAGGACAAACCTTGATTCTGATCTTGAAGCTTTTCATTTTGATCCTCAAAAATTTTCAGCTGTCGATGTTGCTGTTGTTGTTGTTCTTGTTGTTGTTGAAGCTGTTGCTGAAGATTATTGTTTTGTTGCCTGAGATTTTCAATTTCTTGCTGCAAACTCTCATTCCCACTCTTTGCCTTTGATGTCTCGTTCTTGAGCATCAGTTCCATCATTACGGCTCGAGCTTTATAAAACTTATACGCTGCAAACGTACAATCGTTACCGGCCTTAAGTTGAGCGAGAACTTGCTGAGGAAACGAGTATGATGAGCCTTCTGCCATGGTCAGAATCTCACTCAAAGAAGAAGGAAGATTGAGCGCGTATGGCTGATCAAAAAAATCTCCTTCGAACCAAGCATCCCGAGCGCAATCTTTCGAAGCCGCACCAATTGAAGCCCGAAGCCTAGCCATGGAGGCATTATCGGACTTCGAAGCATCGTGCTGAATGGAGGTATTTAAAAACCCTTTGGATACAAACCATTCAAAGGCTTCATCTTCTCTACCCGCAAGAGTAATTCCCTCATCTTCCTCATTGAAATACCATTGAATGGGAGGATCAGCATCCGGCATTTCATCATCGCTATCATGAGAGGGAGTGGCAGGACGAGCTGATGTCCCGATAGGGGCACTTGATGTGTGAATAATATCAGAAGTATTCACATCCCCAGTAGGGCGCGGTGCATCAGGAACGATTGAAGTGGGAACACTAGGGATCGTACTTTCAGCATTTGATACTTCAGAAATTTCATTTCTTTGCTCTTCCACAACAATATTCTCATTTTCAGCATTTTCTTCAATAACAGCAGCCTCGATCAATTTTACTACATTATCTTCCTCAACAGCAACATCGTCTGCTTCCTCTTGAGGCAACCCAGAGAAAACTGTTAGTGTACCACCGCAAGGGGCGGCGTGCATTATTTCAAAGCTAAAGGGAAGAGGAGAAAAGTGTCGAACATATTTGAGGGAGCAGTAGTGTCTGGAACAGCTTCAAAAATAGATGAGGGTACAGAAGGCTGATTTGAAGGAAGAATAGGTTCTCCCACGCTAACGAGAACAACGTTGATAATAACATGCTGTCCCGATACATCTGTTTGGACTGAACCTTCAGCAGTAGTTATAGGAATAGAACCACTGCACCCCTCAATTGT
The DNA here is from genome assembly GCA_023531435.1 of Papaver californicum. Classification (NCBI taxonomy): domain Eukaryota; kingdom Viridiplantae; phylum Streptophyta; class Magnoliopsida; order Ranunculales; family Papaveraceae; genus Papaver; species Papaver californicum. The sequence continues at coordinate 160,861 of JAJJMC010003566.1, read as the reverse complement.
ATTATCTCTAATTTCCCCTTCTTCTGTTTCGGAAGGGTACGATGGTCTTCTCATTTTTCTCTTTTTCTTTGTTTCTTCAGGAAAAACTAACTTACGTTTTCCTTTACCTTCAATTACTTCCTCTTATTCCACTCTTTGTCTCCCCTCAACAATTTGAATACCAAGACTTCGGCGTGGAGGAGGAGGAGGGGCATCAGCAACAAGATCAGAATCAGGTTCAATCTGAAACACAGACATTTGTCTCATAAGAAATAATTTAACAACAATTCATAACAGTGTTGAAATAAAGAGTAACACAAACCTTATAATCGAACTTGTAGTCCTCAAAATTTAACAGCCAAGTGCAGTAGCTTGGGAATCGATTCCGAAGCACTTGAATTTCATTGGCAGGAATATTACCATAAATCCAAGGACCTTCAATTACGATTGGAGTGCGATACCACTTATAGTCATGATCCTGACGAATTCTTTCCTTTGTGGGAAAATCAAGCTTGGTTTTGGGAACATATTTGATTTTGGGATCATCAATTTCATGTAACAAGGAAAATCCCGAATGACTTTTACGAGCGGGACTGACACTCCACTTCACATAATTCTTCTTTGAGATGCAATCTCCATATGTGGCATGAAAATTCTCAACAGTATAACCTCTAAGTTCTGAAAAATCTGGTACGTAGCTAGAAAGATTAGTCCGCCCTTCACTTCGAAGATAACATTCGTCAAGAATCCGCCACCAATTTCCATTATATTGAGTAATGGATCGGGCCAGTCCATGAGGAGAACTACCTCGAGTTGCAAGGACCTCAAATTGAAAAGGATTCTCTTCTTCGTATAAAGGAATACGAAGCCCGGCCTCTAAAGCACCAGCAGAAATTAATAAACGATTGGGCGAATAGTTAAACTTCTGCATCGCACTTAAAGTTAACACATCGGAATTTGGATCAAAAAATGAGACTTTAAAGTCCTGAATATCATGTCTTATCTTAAAATCTTCAATATCCATTGTTCGATAGCTACAAGATGCTTGAGAACGTTTATTTCTAGAAGTGGGGTTAACATTTGCAGTAGCCTCAGGAACTGGGTTACGAGCAGGCCGAGGCACGGCGTATCTAGAGGAAGAAATTCTAGCAGGTCTTCCAGATTCTTGATGGTCACCAGTAGCATTGGGATTCCTAGACGACATGATGTTTTACCTGAAAAGAAAGTTTTTAAGGATCAATTCAATCATATCTTTGAAAAGAATCAATCATGATTAGACATTTAAAGTAAGATACTCAAAAGAAAATTTTTAACATACCTGAAGGGAAGAGATAAACAATTGCTTGATCAAAGGAAAAGTAAATATATCTGGAGTTAAAAGCTTCTTAAAACGATTGGGATGACGAAAGTACTTGAAAAAACTCAAGGAAAGCAGAGAACAACAACTTTAACAGGTAAAAGACAGAAGTGAAAAAGACTGCATCGTATTTAAAGCAAAGAATAGAAACCGTCACAATTTGAAAAGGCATTAATTAAAGGCAAAGATTTGATTTCCTCGAAAACCAGAGTAACTGACACAAACGTGATAATAAAAGTTACTGCTTCCTAAAAGTTCACATAACGTGTGAAAAGAGGCGATGAAAAAGTAGGGAGTAATAATTGTTCTTTTACTTTTTTCAAAAACCTCGGATCGACCGTTAAGATTTTTGGAAAAAGAAAAAGAAGGGGGCAAGATGTTAGGAAATAAAATAGAAGCGACACGTGTAAGACGATGAAGAAAGAAACAGTGAAATTAAGAAGGACGAGAAGCACACAATCAAAGCCATATTAAGTAGAGAAAAGGATGGGATAGTACATTCATCCACTGCTGGGCCATTTTAAACGCGATATTTGGACTGTGATGTTTCCTCGAGTAAGTATCACGACATAATAATGCCTTAGCATTATATTGCACTCTCGGGTAAGCAACATTCGGATAGTGATGCTTCCTCTAGTAAGCATCACGACATAATAATGCCTTAGCATTATAATGCTTTCTCGAGAAGCGTCGTTTGGACGATGATGCTTCCTCTAGTAAGCATAACGACATAATAATACCTTAACACTATAATGCTTTCTCGGACAAGCGTCCTTTGGATGGTGATGCTTCCTATAGCAAGCATCACGGCATAATAACGCCTTAGCATTATAATACTTTCTCGGGTAAGCACCCTTTGGACGATGATGCTTCCTCTAGTAAGCATCTACTACACCAAATTTGGATATCTACAACAGACCATAGCTGATGCTGAACGGGGTTGCAACAGAAATATGCCGTTGTAAAACACTCTGTTGTAGATTTTAGCAATGGTTTTATCTTTGTTACGAATCTCTTCATCAACGGCCGGTCACAATGGCAGCTGCCGTTGCTAATTTTTTATTCGTAATAGGCATATGTCGTTGCTATTTTTTTTATATTGCTAATTACACGGTCAGGATATCCCTACCCCGAACTAGAGTAATCATTGCATACGATAAAAAACAGTAACAATGGGAAGAGTAAGCATTGCATACGATAAAAAACAGTAACAATGGAAAGAGAAAACAATGTAACAGAAGTGCTCATTTCAACTTATCTTTATCATAATCAGAAATGCTCATTTCAACTCCAGCTCTTAGTTGTTCACATTATTCCTTGATGGATTTCATATCACCAACCCCATCAAGAAACAACAATATCATACTTATATATTGTCACCTATACACGGAACATATATTGAATATCAATAAAAAATGGCAAATACAGAGGCACTGAAATTAGATGGTGGCAAAGTGTCACCCTGTAATAATTAAGGCAGAAATAGAGTAAAATAATTGAATTAAACCTTTATTTAATCCCGAAGCATATTCAATATGAGAGTTATAAGTGCATCATTTTCTATCTTGTAGAATTTTAAAAGACATATTCGAGTAGTGCGACTTCAATCAACCCAACCTTCTCAAGCGAGCTACTACTCTTCATCACCTATTCATACAGACAACAATAGTAATCACATGCATTCAAAAGATGAAAAGTGATAATATTTTCAGTTAAAAGAACCTCAACTTCAATTATAATATACATTTTCGAGAAGGTGATATGGTTAAGATATACTCCGAGATATGGTGACAACTATCATGTTATTTCTAACATCTGAATCATGTCCTTTTATGAATAGACCATTTAGTTGGGCCCACCAATTCCTATAGAAAAACAGCTAAGTTTCCATCTACCTAGAATGGCTAGTGTCATTCTGAATTGTTCACAAGTTTCTAGACTTCGTAGTTTCATATTTCAACCTAAAAGTTTCTCTCTTACCCCTAAACTTAAATCTAATATTGTCATCAATGTTCTAATAATGAATGATTAAAAGCATGAACAAGGAGAAACTGTTACCAATCAAAGGAAAGGAGTTAAGGAAAGATATTAGTGTGTTACATGAGCATGGGTTACCTCCCAAGAAGTGCTAAGTTTAAAGTCTTCATCCAGACTAAGAAAGAATCAGTCACCTCATAGAATCATATAGCAATATCCGGAACAACTGTAGGTCATCTGAATAAAATAATACTATCCAAAATAGAAAGAAACTGCAGCAGGCCCAGAAAGTGAACAAAAGAGTACAACCTTATCCATATCTAGTGTCTTGTTTAAGATAACTACATCTAATTGAGGTTCAGGTTCGGGTTCTATGAAAGGGTCTAGATAAATCTCTTTACGATAAATTTCCTCATAGGCAGGATTCGGAGGATCAGGTTGTAGAGTATGGAAATACTCAACTAATAAATTTAAGGCACATAATAATAACCTTAATAATTATGGATCCTTAAAGTCAATCAGATTTGGCCCACACAGTTGACTACAATGAAGGTGGTAATCATTCTTAAGAAAATGTGTCAATTCTAATTTCCTAAAGTAATTAGGCTTAGAGTCTAAACTTAATAACTGACACATTTGAAATACATACGTTCCCACATATGGAAGAAAATATTTTGGTGGTAAAACAAAGTCAATCTTGGTATTATTTCCTAGGTAAACCACATCGACCAGAGGATGGGTTTCTAACAACTGAACTTCTTTCTGGACATCAACAAGCTCAGGGAATCTAGTTTGAAGATGATTTTGAAAAATGGTAGAGGTGCATATGTCAAGTCCCAAGTTAGGGACCTTGATAAGATTTAAAGGTAAAGCACATGGAGAATGATAGTTACCCCCAAATTTAGAGTTTTCAGTGTCTGTAGATAGACTAGTCAAAATTTCCTAATTTATAGATAGTCAGATTCCTGATAATGGTCAATTATTTCTTCTAGGTTAAAATTAGGCGGTGCATCCACACTCACATTTAAAATCTCTACGGGTCTATCTTTGTTATCTAAGACTATTGTTTCTAAATCGCTTGACTCTAAAACAATATTCACAGGATAAACCCGTTCCTCTAAACCATTATCGGCTTCAAAACAAGAAAATTCTACATCGTCTAAAACAGTGGTATCTCTAGTCAAATCATCTTCCTTTTGAATAGGTGAATAATCATTAAATTTTTTGGATTTGAACCAGAAATAACACTATCATCATGAAGCACAATTGGAGTGACAATTTATTGATCACTCTGCCTGTATATTTCAAGTTCTTCATCAATACTATCTTTATCATCATAATAATATGAAGATGTATGAACCTCGTCTAAATAAGTAGTGTTACCAATTATATCCTAGTCCTCTTAACTAGGTGAACAATTATCAAGGGTACTATATTGGAAACTAAGGTCATTTTGAGCAATATTATTCTTTGCGAGACTTTCATTCAAACTTAATGAAAATCTATTTTTATTCCCAGTCAACTGCTTGAGGGATTCGTCTAGAGAAAAAGTTGGACTACTAATTATTCCCCCCCCAGATCAATATGAACCTATTTGTATTCTCAGTCAACTCCTTGAGGGGATTCTCTAGAGACACAAATGGATCATAAGGAGTACTAGATCGCAACTTCTCGTGTGATTCTTCTAGAGAAAGAGTTGGACTACTATTTTTTCCTCTCACACTTAATTCAAACATATGTGTCATCTCAGATATCTTCTTGAGTGATTCTTCTAGAGACATAATAGGTTCATGATGAGTACTAGATCGCAACTGCTTCATTGATTCCTCTAGAGGCATAATAGGTTCATTATAAGGACTAGATCGCACATGCTTTATGGCATTCCTCCAAGACAAAAAACTCGAATTTTTCTCATTTCATGTTCTTATGACGGGTGTGTATATGGATAGTAATTGGGATCACCCTGGTATGAGAAATAACCTCCAAAAGGTTGATGGTGGTCTCGACTACTATCCACACCATGTTGATAGTACGGATAATGTCTATTTTGAAATTAAGTCGGATATTTATTGTGTCGGTCCTCATAATACCAGTTCGAGATTTTTTTTCAAAAACTTCCTAATATATTTACAAAAAATATAAGAAAATAAATCCCAACAGGAAGCGGGTTCTAAACATACACAAACAAGGCCGAATCAACCAAATCAAACCTACTGAATCTAGCAAACAAAAAGCATGATGGCTCCACTTAGATTGTTTCTAGACCAGCTTCTATTCTTCCAAAAGGCAACTAGTTACAGTTTTTAGCAAATCTCTTAGAACGATCCGAATTAGATTAAGTCGAATAGAAACATGATAAGCTTTAAGGAGCTTTGATAACCCTCCCTCTTTGGAAACGTTTCCTTGGGTTACAAGGCGGCTCGAACCTACTTAAAATAATCCTCTTGAACTTTGAGTTAGACTAACAGAGTAACCAATACAGTCCTTTTGAATGATTTTTCAATAAGCTCGTTACCCTATCGGTCTCTTTCTAGTCAAACTTTAAGGCTTAGGTTCGCGTCTGGTAACGTGTTACTAAAGCGGGAAAGAAGGAAACGGTGATGAAATCAGAGTCCTTATCTTATATGGCCAGTTCTTTCTCTTTACTAGAAAAGTAAATCCGTATTCAGTCCTCAACATATATGCATTACGAAGGAATACAAAAACCCACTTACAGGGGATTCGTGGGTGGTTAGAGTCTTACCTCCCATTCCTGACGGGCGATGAACCGTTGAAGTCGACTCAGGCCACCGACTCTTATGTCAGTGTACGAACCCGAGGGGTAGAGACAATTTCGTAATTGTCGTCATTCCATGTGCATTTTATATTTAATTACCATTCCGTAGGGTTTACAAATATTAAAGTCCGAAAGTCCCAAAAAAATAAAGTCCATAAATAAAAGAAAAATTACAAAAATAATAAAAGTTTTTCTAATACAATTTTCTAAAAATAAAAATAAATAAAACCTTAAAAATTAAATAAAATTAAAATTAACTAAGAAAATAAAATAAAATAAATTTGTCTTTTTTTTCCGTTCTTTTCGATTTATCTTTGACTCCAAGTCTTTAATGAATCTATATAATCTTTGGCTCCTCTTTTTGATCCAAAACCTGAAATACAAAGAAAAAAATACCCAAAAACGTAAAATAGAACAAATAAAAATAAAAATAAAAATATAATTAAAATAACTAACCTAAAAAAAATAATAATTAAAAACAAGTCCCGACAGCGGCGCCAAAAACTTGATCGTTTTGGAAAAGTGGTAAAAATGTGTTCGTTCGCTGAGACTTGTGAAGATTCGTTTTAGACCTAATTATGAATTAAACTAGAAAATAAGTAAAAGATTTTAACAATATTGGGAAGAACTTGAACTCAGGATTTCACCAAAATCACTTCTGAATGATTTCTACAATGATTCTTTAACACTTATAACTCTTTTATTGACTCTGTTTCTTTGTCAAAAGTAGATTTCTCAAACATTAGCTGTAAATCACAAGCATGGTGCATCAAAAGATATTAAGTCCCAGCATACACCATCAAACAAAATCACAACTAATTAAATCAATCATAAATCAATTAAAAATCAATGCAAAAGTCATTAAGAATCAAAAATAGTTACCATTCATTCATGAAATATGGTTTCCTCCTTTGTCCCAGTTGTTGGGTTTAGCTCATCATGCTCAAAACACCCTCAAAAGATTGGTGCATGGCTCAAAAGTACTTGAGAAGAAGAAAAGAAGCTAAAAATAATAAAACAGGAAATCTGCAATGTTTTCTAGACGTTACAGATTAACTGTTACAATAGAGCTTGAAGATAAATGATGCAAAACAAAGATAAATGTTGCTGATGGGTTGAAGAAGCCGTTGTAGATGAAGATAAAAGTTGCAAAGCTGAAGATAAATGTTTATGTTGGGTTGAAGAAACCGTTGGTGTATCCCTGTTCTTCCTGTTCGGCAGCAGAACTTTCATTTTTCGCCTGTTTTCTTCCTGAGCCTCCCCACCCCCTGTCTACTGATTTTCATCGAACTGTTTTGCTTATATAGGTGTAGGAAACCCCAACTAGTCCTCCCAAGTCGATAAGGACTCAAAAATCAATCCAAAACCAATTTTAATTCAAGATAATCCAAAACAGGTCGTGAGTTTTTTTCCGGCTGCAGATGGGATTTTGAACTTGTTTTTCGGCCTGAAATAGCTCATGTTGAAGTGTTTAAACAATTTTTGATTGTTTCTTCACTTTGGATATTATACAAAATCTTAAATCCCATAAAACTTGGTTTCCAGTTAATTCAGATAACTCTCACGTAAAGAAGAAAACATTTCCCGCCCTTTTCATTTTCAAACGAAGGGGAAGAGTGCCCCTATCCAAAAGAAGGGTACCTTTATCAATTTTATCGGGTGCCCTTAGTAATTTTTCTGGGTGCCTTTAATAAATTTAGAGTTAATTTTTCCACAAATGTTTATTTCTCAAAAATACCTACAAACACATAAAATCAGACAATAAGTATAAAATCGAGCACTAATAATACAGAGAATTAGAAACAAATTAGACACAAAAATGTGTCTATCAAATACCCTAAAACTTATTATTTGCTAGTCCTCGAGAAAATCTAATCTAAAAATTAAAAAAACATTCCTAACTCACTTTCGCAGGCATCGCGACTACGTTTAGCTTATGTAATAAGCCTTTAAACCCATAGGTGTCCCTATCGGACGAGTTGTAGTCTCGTGAATCCAAGCGCATGCTCCTTATCAACATCTTACATGATAGTTCTCATATATCCTGCTTTCCACGTTTGCTTAGGCGACGGGGACAGGGAGAACACACACATATTGCTATCAAAATGTCAATACTCGATTTTTTTTTAAAAGAATCATAGTCTAAATAATCTCAAACACTCTACTTCATCCTGGCGGCGATATGGTCAAGATAGACTCCGAGATATGGTGACAACTATCATGTTATTTCTAACATCTGAACTCTTTCCTTTTATGAGTAGACCATTTAGCTGGGCACACCAATTCCTGTAGAATGGCTAGTGTCATCCTGAATTTTTCAGAAATTTCTGGCCTTCGGAGTTTCATATTTCAACCTAAAAGTTTCTCACTTACCCCCAAACTTAAATCTAACATTGTCCTCAATGTTCTAATAATGAATGATTAAAAGCATGAACAAGGAGAAACTGTTACCAATCAAAGGAAAAGAGTTAAGGAAAGATATTACCGTGTCGCATGAGCATGGGTTACCTCCCAAGAAGTGCTAAGTTTAAAGTCTTCATCCAGACTAAGAAAGAATTAGTCACCTCATAGAATCATATAGAACCTAAAAAAAAACGTAAAATAGAACAAATAAAAATAAAAATAAAAATCCAATTAAACTAACTAACCTAAAAAAAAAAACTAAAAACAAATCTAAAAACAAGTCCCCGGCAGCGGCGCCAAAAACTTGATCGTTTTAGAAAAGTGGTAAAAATGTGTTCGTTCGCTGAGACTTGTGAAGATTCGTTTTAGACCTAATTATGAATTAAACTAGAAAATAATTAAAAGACTTTAACAATAATGGGAAGAACTGGAAATCAGGATTCCACCAAAATCACTTCTGCTAATGATTCTTTAACACTTATAGCTCTTTTATTGACTCTGTTTCTTTGCCAAAAGTAGATTTCTAAAACATTAGCTGTATATCACAAGCATGGCACATCAAAAGATCTTAAGTCCCCGCATACACCATCAAACAAAATCACAACTACTTAAGAAAAATCATAAATCAATTAAAAATCAATGCAAAAGTCATTAAGAATCAAAAATAGTTACCATTCATTCATGATATATGGCTTCCTCCATTTTCCCAGTGGTTGGGTTTAGCTCATCATGCTCAAAACACCCTCAAAAGATTGGTACATAGATCAAAAGTGCTTGAGAAGAAGAAAAGAAGCTAAAAATAATAAAACATGAAATCTGCAACGTTTTCTAGGCATTACAGATTAACTGTTGCAATGGAGCTTGAAGATAAATGTTGCCAAGCGAAGACAAGCGTTTCTGATGGGTTGAAGAAACCGTTGCAGTTGAAGATAAACATTGCAAAGATGAAGATGAATGTTGATGTTGGGTTGAAGAAACCATTGTTGTATCCCTGTTCTTCCTGTTCGGCAACATAACTTTCATTTTTCTCCTGTTTCCTTCCCGAGCCTCCCCACCCCCTGTCTACTGATTTTTATCGAACTGTTTTGCTTATATATGTGTAGGAAACCCCAACTTTTCCTCCCAAGTCGATAAGGACTCAAAACTCAATCCAAAACCAACTCTAATTCGAGATAATCCAAAATAGGTCGTGAGTCTTTTTTCGGCTGCAGATGGGATTTTGAACTTGTTTTTCGGCCTGAAATATCTAATGTTGACGTGTTTAAACACGTTTTGATTGTTTCTTCACTTTGGGATATCATACAAAATCTTAAATCCCATAAAACTTGGTTTCCAGTTAATTCAGATAACTCTCACGTAAAGAAGAAAACATTTCACGCCTTTTTTATTTTCAAACAAAGGGGAAGAGTGCCCCTATCCAAAAGCAGTGTGCCTTTATCATTTTTCCTGGGCGCCTTTAGTAATTTTTATGGGTGCCATTAATAAATTTAGATAAATTTTTTTCACAAATGTTTATTTCTCAAAAATACCTACAAACACATAAAATCACACAATAAGTATAAAATCGAGCACTAATAATACAGAGATATAGGAAAAAAATAGACACAAAAATGTGTCTATAACCCATACATACACAACATCTTTTTTCCAATGTTAGACAAGGCAATATAATCTTTTTCATTTAACAAAAAATTAAAATTTTCATGTCAACTCAGTTTGGGGAAGTCTCCCAAATTCAATAAAACTCAATAAATTGAAAGCCTTAACCAAACATGCTCTATTCCTCATACTAAACGAGAAATTGAACAACTTTAAACTACAGAAACAAGTTTCTATAATTGTACAATAAAATTAGGTTAAAAAAAGATGAAAGAACTGAATTGAGTTACCTGATAAGATTTTTGAAAGTTGAGGAAGCTGAATTGAGGATCGAATCAGGACAAAATTTGGGGGAAAATAAGTTAAGGGTTTTGTTGTAGTAAAAACTACCGTGCCATAACAGCATGGCATTTTATAAATGAAAAAAATATTTATCACTGGTAATATCTTCCGAATTTCCGATTCTTATCTCTCCACCAATCGCTATTATATGAAGAATATTCAGAATATTCAGAAAACTGCCGTTATAATGCGCCTAAATGCAATTGCCATCTAAGTGAATCGAGATTCATATCGCCAATGAGCAAAATGCTAGGATTGGGATTCACAATGTATGTAACAATTTATCAGTGAATATACTATTAGAATGAACTAATCATGTCAAGGCCCACGGTACCATTTTGAACACTGTTTGATATGGTAAACAAATATGTCGGACTGATGTGAAGATTTATTTTAAATTTAAAAACTAATTCTAAACTAGAAAATATACACAAAAGATGAAAATAATATTCACAGATACTGAGGTTATGGATTTCACTATTAACCACCTTTAATTGGTTCCAAAAATAATAATTCTACACAATTCTAGCTCAAATAGGTGACTCTAATATTTTTTCCAAAGGTAGATTTTTAAAATATCAATTGTAAATCACAAGCACGGCTCATCAAAATCTCTAGGTACTAGCATAAACCATTAAATAAAATCACAATCAATTAAGAAAAATCGTAATTTCAATTAAAAATAAATGCAACAGTCATAAAAGAATTATTAAAAATTACGAATTAATCAAGAAAAAATGGCTTCCTCCTTGCCTCAGTGATGGAGTTTAGCTCATCTTGCTCAAAACACCCTCAAAAGATTGGTACATAGCTTAAAAAGTGCTTAAAAGATGAAAAGAAGCTAAAAGTAATGTAACAAGAAATCTGCAACGTTTTATGGACGTTCGATATTAACTGTTGCTATAAAGCTTGAAGATAAACGTTACAGATGCTCAGATATCCGTTGCAGATGTGTTAAAGAAACCGTTGCAGCTGAAGATAAATGTTGCAAAAATGAAGGTATCCGCTGCATATGGATGAAGGAACCGTGACTAAGAGGTTGAAGAAACCATTGTCATAGCCTCTGTTCTTCGTGTTCTTCAGCAGCAGCAACAACAAATTTTTCTGGATCTTTTTCTCGAGCTTCTGGCCTCTGCAATCCCCCACCTAAATCGATCCTCAACTCTTCTATTTATAATACAACAATTACCAACTCCAAACCTCATGAAAATCTTCTCCCTTTAATCCTCCAATCTCGGCAGTAAAGAGAAAATATTCTCGACCTTATTTTTTAATCTTTTGATCTGATTTTCTTTCCATTGGAAGCACATGTCGATCATTCTGAGTTGTTTGTTCCCTTATAACTCGAGATTGTTTCCTTTGTGATGTAGTTAAAATCTTCTATAAAATCAAACAATTCCGAGAGAGTATTTTGTTTCCATTTCTAACGCATCTTGTTTCTTTATTTTGACGAGAGTACAACAAGTTTTAGTGCTAACCAAATTGTGTACAGATTGCCAGCATTTAAGGAAGAATATATCCTGTCTTAAATCCAGAAAATCTCATCCAAATCACGTAATCTAAACTTCAGAGATTGGGAGAGCAACGTTCCCGCCAAATTTTATTTAAATTTCAAAAGGTGGGTGCCTTTATAAACTTCATAGGTGCCTTTATCATTATGAAGGGTTCCCTTATCCAAAATGAGGCGCCTTGAACACTTTTTTAAGCCAATTTTTTCACCATTATTCATTCTTCCAAAAATACCTACAAACAAAATAAAATGACATTAATACACAATCGAGCATTATCAATATAAAGAATTGAGACAAATCAGACACAAAAATGTGTCTATCAAATACCCCCAAACTTATTATTTGCTAGTCCTCGAGCAAATCAAATCTAGAAAATAAAAATCAATCCTAACTCACTTTCACAGGCATCGCGATTGCAATTAGCATGTGCAACAAGCCTTTAAACCCATAGGTGTCTCTATCGGACGAGTTTTTTCTCGTGAGGGTTTACAAGAAATATACCCACAAAACCTTTACTCCAAACTCTAGATACTTATGAATGATTGAGGGTAGATACTAAACAAGCTATTTAGTTGGCATACTAAATTATTCGGCTATGGGAATCATTACCCTATATGAGTCCAATTGATGTACACGAGCATACTAAAATTCATACAAGAATTCAAAACTTAACTTAAATAGTCGTTCAACCATGATACTCAGAATCTATCAAAGTACAATCACATGAAAAGATTTAGAAGATGGATGTGGACAAAATGAAGTTCGCGCATGTTGACTAAGGTGAACGGTGTTTCCCATATCTGTCTGAAGGTCAATGCCAGGATGAATCCTAATGGATTGAGATATACTCCCACTAGTCTGACTCCTTATACTAATATCGACTCAGCTGGTATATACAAGGGTTCTTTGATTTATTGAAAATAAAATAATTATTTATTATTTTTAAATGTACTGATAACATGATTGGATCAAATGAATCCAAGCGCATGCTCCTTATCAGCATCTTACATGATAGTTCTCATGGATCTTGCGTTCCATGTTTGCTTAGGCAACGGAGACAGGGATATCACACATATTGCTATCAAAGTGTCAATACTCGTTTTGTTTTTAAATAATGGTCTAAATAATACAATAATGGGGATTGATCTCAAACATTCTACTTTATTCTGGCGGTGATAACAATTCGATATTGGTGTCCCACCAAATCACTTAGAGAAACACAAAAATTATAAAAATAAAAACCGAAGGTGATATGGTTGAGATAGACTCCGAGATATGGTGACAACTATCATGTTATTTATAACACCTGAACTAGGTATCCTTTTATGAATAGACCATTTAGATGGGCACACCAATTCCTATAGAAAAAGCGCTAAGTTTCCATCTACCTAGAATGGTTAGTGTCATCCTGAATTGTTCACAAGTTTCTAGACTTTGGAGTTTCATATTTCACTAAAAGTTTGATGTGTTTTGTAGTTGTGGTAAGAAAGGGTTTCAAACCCTCGAACTTGTGAAGATTGATTTTATATTTAAAAACTAATTTTAAACTAGAAAATATCCACAAAAGATGAAAATAATATTCACAAATACTGAGGTTATGGATTTCACCATTAACCACCTTTAATTGGTTCCAAAAATAATAATTCTAAACAATTCTAGCTCAAATAGGTGACTCTAATATTTTTTCCAAAGGTAGATTTTTAAAATATCAATTGTAAATCACAAGCATGGCTCATCAAAAGCTCTAGGTCCCAGCATAAACCATCAAATAAAATCACAATCAATTAAGAAAAATCGTAATTTCAATTAAAAATAATTGCAACAGTCATAAAAGAATTATTAAAAGTTACGAATTAATCATGAAAAAATGGCTTCCTCCTTGCCTTAGTAATGGGGTTTAGCTCATCTTGCTCAAAACACCCTCAAAAGATTGGTACACAGCTCAAAAAGTGCTTAAAAGATGAAAAGAAGCTAAAAGTAATGTAACAAGAAATCTGCAACGTTTTATGGACGTTCCAGATTAATTGTTGCTATAAAGCATGAAGATAAACGTTACAGATGCTCAAATATCCGTTGCAGATGTGTTAAAGAAACCGTTGCAGCTGAAGATAAATGTTGCAAAAATGAAGGTATTTGTTGCAAATGGATGAAGAAACCGTGACTGAGAGGTTGAAGAAACCATTCTCATAGCCTCTGTTCTTCGTGTTCTTCAGCAGCAGCAACAACAAATTTTTCTGGATATTTTTCTCGAGCTTCTGGCCTCTGCCATCCCCCACCTAAATCGATCCTCAACTCTTCTATTTATAATACAACAATTACCAACTCCAAACCTCATGAAAATCTTCTCCCTTTAATCCTCCAATCTCGGCAGTAAAGAGAAAATATTCTCGACCTTATTTTTTTTATCTTTTGATCTGATTTTCTTTCCATTGGCAGTACATCTCGATCATTCTGAGTTGTTTGTTCCCTTATAACTCGAGATTGTTTCCTTTGTAATGTAGTTAAAATCTTCTATCAAATCAAACAATTCCGAGAGAGTATTTTGTTTCCTTTTTTAACGCAGCTTGTTTCTTTATTTTGACGAGAGTACAACAAGTTTTAGTGCTAACCAAATTGTGTACAGATTGCCAGCATTTAAGGAAAGAATATATCTTGTCTTAAATCCAGAAAATCTTATCCAAATTACGTAATCTAAACTTCAGAGATTGGGTGAGCAACGTTCCCGCCAAATTTTATTTAATTTTCAAAAGGTGGGTGCCTTTATAAACTTCATAGGTGCCTTTATCATTATGAAGGGTTCCATTATCCAAAATGAGGTGCCTTGAACACTTTTTAAGCCAATTTTTTCACCATTATTCATTTTCCAAAAATACCTACAAACACAATAAATGACATTATTAATACACAATCGAGCATTATCAATATAAAGAATTGAGACAAATGAGACACAAAAATGTGTCTATCAAATACCCCCAAACTTATTATTTTCTAGTCCTTAAGCAAATCAAATCTAGAAAATAAAAATCAATCCTAACTCACTTTCACAGGCATCACGATTGCAATTAGCATGTGCAACAAGCCTTTAAACCCATAGGTGTCTCTATAGAACGAGTTTTGTCTCGTGAGAGTTTATAAGAAATATACCCACAAAACCTTTACTCCAAACTCTAGATACTTATGAATGATTGAGGGTAGATACTAAACAAGCTATTTAGTTGGCATACTAAACTATTCGGCTATGGGAATCATTACCCTATATGAGCCCAATTGATGTACACGAGCATACTAAAATTCATACAAGAATTCAAAACTTAACTTAAATAGTTGTTCAACCATGATACTCAGAATCTATCAAAGTACAATCACATGAAAAGATTTAGAAGATTGATGTGGACAAAATGAAGTTCACGCATGTTGACTAAGGTGAATGGTGTTTCCCATATCTGTCTGAAGGTCAATGCCAGGATGAATCCTAATGAATTGAGATATACTCCCACTAGTCTTACTCCTTATACTAATATCGACTCAGCTGGTATATACAAGGGTTCTTCGATTTATTGAAAATAAAATAATTATTTATTATTTTTAAATATGCTGACAACATGATTGGATCAAATGAATCCAAGCGCATGCTCCTTATCAGCATCTCACATGATATTTCTCATGGATCCTGCGTTCCATGTTTTCTTAGGCAACGGAGACAGGGATATCACACATATTGCTATCAAAGTGTCAATACTCGTTTTTTTTTTTAAATAATGGTCTAAATAATACAATAATGGGGCTTGATCTCAAACACTCTACTTTATCCTGGCGGTGATAACAATTCGATATTGGTGCCCCACCAAATCACTTAGAGAAACACAAAAATTACAAAAATAAAAACCGAAGGTGATATGTTGAGATATACTCCGAGATATGGTGACAACTATCATGTTATTTATAACACCTGAACTAGGTATCCTTTTATGAATAGACCATTTAGATGGGCACACCAATTCCTATAGAAAAAGAGCTAAGTTTCCATCTACCTAGAATGGTTAGTGTCATCCTGAATTGTTCACAAGCTTCTAGACTTTGGAGTTTCATAGTTCACTAAAAGTTTGATGCGTTTTGTAGTTGTGGTAAGAAAGGGTTTCAAACCCTCGAACTTGTGAAGATTGATTTTATATTTAAAAACTAATTTTAAACTAGAAAATATCCACAAAAGATGAAAATAATATTCACAAATACTAAGGTTATGGACCATTAACCACCTTTAATTGGTTCCAAAAATAATAATCCTACACAATTCTAGCTCAAATAGGTGACTCTAATTTTTTTGCCAAAGGTAGATTTTTAGAATATTAGTTGTAAATCACAAGCATGGATCATCAAAAGCTCTAGGTCCCAGCATAAACCATCAAATAAAATCACAATCAATTAAGAAAAATCGTAATTTTAATAAAATACAAATACAAAAGTCATAAAAAGAATTATTAAAAGTTACCAATTAATCATGGAAAAATGGCTTCCTCCTGCCTCAGTGATGGGGGTTTAGCTCATCTTGCTCAAACACCCTCAAAAGATTGGTATATAGCTCAAAAAGTGCTTGAAAGATGAAAATAAGCTAAAAGTAATGTAACAGGAAATATGCAACGTTTTATGGACGTTACAGATTAACTGTCGCAATAGAGCATGAAGATAAACGTTGCAGATGCTAAGATATCCGTTATAGATGTGTTGAAGAAACCGTTGCAGTTGAAAATAAATGCTGTAAAAATAAAGATATTCGTTGCAAATGGATGAAGAAACCGTGACTGAGAGGTTGAAGAAACCGTTGTCGTAGCCTCTGTTTTTCGTGTTCTTCAGTAGCAGCAGAAACAAATTTTTCTGGATCTTTTTCTCGAGCTTCTGGCCTCTACCATCCCCCACCTAAATCGATCCTCAACTCTTCTATTTATAATACAACAATTACCAACTCTAAATCTCATGAAATCTTCTCCCTTTAATCATCCAATCTCGGCAGTAAAGAGAAAATATTCTCGACCTTATTTTTTCATCTTTTGATCTGATTTTCTTTCCCTTGGAAACACATCTCAATCATTCTGAGTTGTTTGTTCCCTTATAACTCGAGATTGTTTCCTTTATGATGTAGTTAAAATCTTCTATCAAATCAAACAATTCCGAGAGAGTATTTTGTTTCCTTTTTTAACGCAGCTTGTTTCTTTCTTTTGACGAGAGTACAACAAGTTTTAGTGCTAACCAAATCGTGTACAGATTACCTGCATTTAAGGAAAGAATATATCCTGTCTTAAATCCAGAAAATCTCATCCAAATCACGTAATCTAAACTTCACAAATTGGGAGAGCAACGTTCCCGCCAAATTTTATTTAAATTTCAAAAGGTGGGTGCCTTTATCAATTATGAGGGATTCCCTTATCCAAAATGAGGTGCCTTTAACACTTTTTAAGCCAATTTTTCCAACATTATTCATTCTTCTAAAAATACCTACAAACACAATAAAATGATAATATTAATACACAATCGAGCACTATCAATATAAGGAATTGAGACAAATCAGACACAAAAATGTGTCTGTCACGGACCAACGGAAAAAGGAAATACAATCAAATAGTGAAATCCAGGCATGGGATGAGTGTATTTCCTTGTGTGGATCTTCTCTTCTGATTCTGGGTGTCTGACCATTGTCGTTAATTTGTCTCAAGTTACTAGCTTATTCACCCAAGATTACTTCTGGTTCCATCTGTGGGCCTGTTTTTAAGTGTCGGTGTGGTTATGTATGTGCAACGCATTGGGAATGGTTTCTTAAAGAGATTCGACCTAAGATTATAGGGTGGTGGTATTTTCTATAATTACAGTTGTTGTAGTTATAGTCTGTATGTAGCATGCTATGTTTTGTTCTTATAGAAAACTTCTAGTTACATTGTAATTCTGCTCTATTATTAACCAAGACATTAACTTAGCACATGTCATGCATATCCATTGTAGAAAGGAAGATTTTGGTGTATAAAGTAATATAGACACTTAGATGGTGTTATTCATATGATCATCCAAACTCATAAGGTACGATAGCAAAAATGTATACCATTCATTATAAGTTGGTATTTGATAGTGTCGACATCCCACTTGTGATGCTACTACCCACAGTAAGACTTTAATATCGGTGGCGAGAACATAGTCACCTCATATAAGAGGAACTGAGGTTATCACTAAGTTATCCAAACACCTGTGTAGAAAGACTATACCTGCTTTTTTGGTTCAAAGTTGATCATGCCTTCGCATTGAACTCCGGTGAAATATACGGGGTATCATTCCTAAGATGCAAAGAAATTGACTTGCTCCTTCATGTTATTTTCTTTAAGGTTGATCTGGAATGCTAGCTTATGGTGCACATAATGGATTTTCAATATCACTTCCGGAGTATTGTTTGCCTGCATCATCATCCAGTAAGTTGGAATCTGCTAACCTATATTGATTTCCAAAGTATAAAAAAACAGAAAAACTTAATTAAGGTGATGTACAAGTCAGGACGGAGAAGAAAATTCTCTAAGGATCATTGTCAGTTAAAATAAACGTTAAGATATTCACAATCTCATATCAATACTCAATGATTCTTTTATTTTGCTTTCATATCAACAACGAATTAAACTCATTGATGAAAATTGGGAAAAGAAAAATATAATAAGAAATCAATAATAATGGATTACAATTCATATCAGTAGAGCAAAGAGTGTTCACACCCTACGAATCCAATAAATATAAAACCACCTTGCCAAACCAACCTATAAAAATACAAACAAACATACAATATACATTGATCGATTGAATAATCCACCAAATGAAAAAATCTCTAACTAAAGGCAGGGAAAAAAACTAACAAACATTTATTGACAATACTACATGCGCCAAGATCAGAGACCTATTTGCTTCCTCCAAGAAGAGAGCCAAAAACCTTAGGAAAAAGATTAGAGCGTCTTCATGTTTGGTTTTATTTATAGGTTTAGATCAGATCAATGATGTTTCTTGTGTTGTTTGAATCCATAAAATCATTAATTGATATCCGAAGTTTGCTTCCATCAAAGAAGTCAAAGAGATAGAGATGGGGAGAAAGATCAAACTGGAGATGAAGAGAAAGATTGAAAACACGGAGGAAGAAACAAACTATGTAATGGACCCTCATTCTGTAAAGTGGTGTTCTAAGGTAGCGTTTGTTGAGAATGACTCACTGATGGTGGTGATGGTTACGGTGGTGGTGATGGGGTGGTGCTTGTTACGGTGGTGGTGATGGAAGGAGTCTCAGAGTTGGAGGTGAAGGAAGATTTTCTTCTTCTCTGAAAGTGAATACGAACCAAATGAGTAAAAGAACTGTCACTTTTACCATTAGTATTATAATGCTTTCTCGGGTAAGTTACACGGAACAATGATGTTTCCTTGAGTAAGCATCATCGAGTAAGCTTCGTAAGGTCAGTGATGCTTTCTTAAGTAAGCATCAACTTCTAACCAACACCTCCTCCTTATATATCTTATGAGTATTTTTATAAGTAGATAAAAGAAGAAGAAGGGACATTCATCCACTGTTACACCAGTGATGCATCCTCGAATATGCATCACGGCATAATAGTGCCTTAGCATATAATGCTTCCTCCGGTGACCAACATAGAGGGGAGTGATGTTTCCTCAAATAAGCATCCTTGACTTTTGATAAAATGATTATTTTACCCCTGAGTGACCGTTTTGCATGTATTGTGTAAAATTACTATTTTATCCCTAAGTAACCGTTTTACCTCTGGTGTGTAAATTTACTATTTTATTCCTGAATGACATTTTTTGCCCCTGATGTTTAAATTACTATTTTACTCCTGAACGACTGTTTGACCTCAGCGACTGTTTGACCTCTTGTATATAAACTTACTATTTTACCTCTTTGTCAAAAATGCGTGTGTTACATTACTAAATACATTTCTTTGTTAATCATTAACTTGAAAAATATTAAAGGCTCCACCACTGTAATTTCTCTGATTTATGGATCAGTTACAACTTGGTTATCCATTAAAGGACCAGACATGTCTTCAATTCTAGGTTTTTTCTGAGAAGGAAGTGGAAAGTCCCAATGGAAGTAATTTTCCATCAAATTCCAATCATTCCAATAATTTATATGAGAAGGATGTTGAACTGAAGAGTCATTTATATTCCAAACATCTTGTGAGAAATTGAAACTTTGGCATGGCCTATTTCTCTTAGTCATAACATAGCTGGGGAAGAAAGGTGGTGCTAAATAGTCAAGCATATGTGGTTGGTGCT
Organism: Papaver californicum; assembly: GCA_023531435.1. Lineage (NCBI taxonomy): Eukaryota > Viridiplantae > Streptophyta > Magnoliopsida > Ranunculales > Papaveraceae > Papaver > Papaver californicum. Next base: position 140,613 of record JAJJMC010003566.1, on the reverse strand, counting down.
AACTTGCAGACCTTTGTAAATTTTTATCTGCTTGGCTAGATGCATCATCTGCTAATTTCTGTTGGAGCTCAGAAAATGTTACCACAGATGCTAGTGTGCTTGAAGATATACACTAGATAGTTCATCCTCTGAAAACTCCATGCCTTGTTGAACTAACCCAGGCTGGATGAAATCTTGAGTGTCTGCCACTGCTGCTTGCTCTTGTCGCATTGATGCAATGATGGCATCAGCTTCAGCTTGCTGAGCTTCTACTTGTTGCTGAGCTTCTTCCAATCTTTGACATTCACTGAGTTTATGGCGAAGAAGGTCACAGAAGCCACAAAATAGGTGGGGAAATTATGTAACTCAAAATCCACCCTATTAATGAGGCCAAGTTCATTTTCTGCATTAATGCTAAACTTCAGTGGTTTTCTGATCCTAACCATAGCTATAGCAGTCAAAGAAAAAGTACCATTAGACTTACGAATAGGGTAGCTGAAAGAAGTAATTCTCCCAATGCAAGCAATATACCTATGAAGATTGACACTAGATATTTATTCTAGAAACAAAATGTGGAGAGTTATGAAAAAAAATTCTTCAGTAAGAAACCAATTGACAATATCATCATAAGGAACCCATTTCTTAACACAAAAAAGATCACCAAAGATTTTTCTAGTGGAACAAGCTAAAATCCTATGCATTTCATGCTCTAGCTGAAAACAGATGAAAAAAATCAGAGAAACTAGCTCCGCGCACTGACAAACTACCTTTAATTTCCCATTGAAAAATGAGAGCATTTCAACATCAAAACAGGTTCTATGAATAGGAACAAGGAACCTGGAAGATTATTATTTTGAAATCTGTTAGGTATAATTTCATTTAAAACAAGTTGGTTTCCATTTCTAAGATTTAAGGAGTTATGTAAGTGGTAGCCAATTGAGCCGCATCACCTTGCCAAGAAGCACACATGGTGATACCAGATCAACATATAGCCAAAAAACACAACTGAAGAAGGAGGAAGTTGAGATAATAAGAAAATAAAACCAGATAGCAGAGCAATTAATGAAAAGGCATAACAAAGGATGGAAAGGAAAACATCTTGCAGAGTTTAAATAGGCGAAATTTAGGGATTAAGAAATGGAAGATCCGAAAATACCACCAAAAAAGATTTTTTAGAATTAATATTTGATTAGGAAGAAGAGATCAAATCGGAAGTAAATTACCAAGTGTAAGAAATCTGGGAAAATTCCTCCAAATGTCAAAAAACTTAATAGATTAAGGGTACACACCACAGTAGCAGAAAAAAAAGGGTGAATCTGATACGCGTAATCCCCTTCTTCCTCGACTGCCAAAAGAAACGTGTTGGAGTAGAAATTGATTAGTATCCCTGAAAAAAATCATGAACCCACCTCCTTAATCTTCTGACAAAACAATCCCTTGAAACAACTACATGATTTTTGGTTAAAGCATTAGGCATCAGAGCCTATGATAATATTAGCCTCGCATGGGAGTGTTAGTAAATTAAAGAAGCACGATACGTGGAAGAGGATCAAGTAAAGAAGCATCTAGATTAAAAAAGGTGAGAAACACAGGATCACTATTAAAGATATCGAATATCGAAAAGGCATGAGATGTTTCCTGAGCAAAGAGCTGCATGAGTGACACATAAGATCGAGAAAGCTGAACACCAACGAATAAAACAAACAGCATTGATTGATAGCTGTTCGGGAAAGCAAAAAGTTATTAATACTATATTATTTTATGATCGAGAAAGTAAAAGATAATAATTACTCTATTCTTTTAAAGATCGAGAAAGTAAAAGATAATTATTATTATATTATCTTAATGATCGAGAAAGTAAAAGATAATAATTACTCTATTCTTTTAAAGATCGAGAAAGTAAAAGGTAATTATTATTATATTATCTTAATGATCGAGAAAACAGATTATAATAAATACTCTATGATCGAGGCCACAGAAGTCTTAAGGGATAAGGAAACACGTGTCGGACATATAAAGTATCGAACCAAGAAGCTGTTAAGAACGATCTGTCATCTATACGATCGCACCAAATAAAGATAAAGTACAAGGACGATAGATACATCGAAACAAGATGGATCGACCCAGAGAAGAATTGATCCAGAATCAATGACTAAGCTGAAGAAAACGACACGTGGTATAAAAAGCGATCAGAAAAATATATCTATAAATAGAGAAGATCAAACAACGAATAGGAGGACGGAAAAATTAGGAAGAAAAAACCTGAGAGAGGGAGGAGAAGAAATTTTTAGGTACAAACCTATGTGAAGTAATTGTATAATGTTTGAATTTCTGTATTGAATGGAAAAGTGTAAAGATTATAAACCCAGAAATTATAAAACCTAGATGATTTATTGTATTGAGCTTAAACAATTTATGAAAAAGATGATTCTTTATTACTTTAAAAGATAGTTCTTTGTTATTCGTTTACATTTATTTAACTTGTATCCAAGAGTTTGATTGGTTGTTTAGCAAAAGGAATTTTTGGCTTAAACAAGGAGAAAAGATCTATAAGAGAATTTGAGAAAGATGATAGGAAAATTAAGAAAGATGAGAAGAAGAAAAAAAACTGTTTTTTATGGGCTTATAGAAAAATTCATTCATGGTAATGAATATGGATGATTGGGTAGTATTTTGTGGGCTTAACTTAGAGCTACGGATATTCCCAATGGTTCCATAGAAAATTTTTCTTGTACCCAGCTTCAAATGGTAACATTAATTTTTTTAGAGGGTATAGAATTGTGGTATCAACATAGGGTCATTTTGTAGTAAATTATATAGCTCCTTGTCCTAATATTTTTTTTTTATAATGGTTAAACTGTACATACATAATTTGTATTATTGCAATTAATTAATTTAACTAATTAAAATTTAGTGGTTAGGTTAGATTAGTGAATTGGATTTAACTTTTAAGAATTGATGAATGAAGTAAACACTTCAGTTTTTTAGTTTGAGAGATTTTATGGATAGGTCGTGATTTGAATTTTTTAGCCGTAACCACCTCTACTTGATTGATTGTTTCTAAATATATTTTTTTGTTTTCTCAAATTAAATTGTGAACTAACTAGAACAACAATAGCTAAAAATTTAATAGAAGATATAATTCTACTTAATTGAAAAAGAAAAATACAGGACTATTTTTTTAAGTAGGATTTTTGGTTGTGTAGACTTGGAACTTATAAGAAGAAGGATTTTCTATTTTTGATATAGATAATAACTCTTCTTGATTAATGTGTTGTGGGTGCGGGGATCAGAGATTTTTTTGCATGGGGTGAATAATTTCTCCTTTTTGTTTCCAAATATAGAAAGACATGCCTATATATAGTGATGGATAAGGGGTGTAGGTGTAAAAAAAGTATGGAGAATTAAAAAGAAATTTGGGGACACTGAATATATTGGGATTGATTTCTTTTTCCTTTTTGGGTGAAATGAAATTTTGGGTAAACATGTGGATTCTCTTGTGAGTTTAGTTTCTCTCTATGTTATTATTATTATTATTATCATTATTACTATTATTTATTTTTAATTAGAAGAAAGGACTTTATTAATAGAATAAAAGAGTAAATTATAAGAAATTAGTTGGGTGCCTAGCAATAAGATGGGCACCAACTCCCTTCTGAATGGCTAATCTTATTCGATGAAAAAGGAAACTGCCAACTTTAGCGTTCACATCATGGTTAGCCAAGTAATATTTGAGTCTTTTTTAGAAAGACTATGGTGTTTTCGCTAAGTTCCCCCAAAGTGGTGAAAGCTAGAATGCCAAAACCGTAGCCATGAGTGGTACATTTCTCGAGATACTTCTTGCGTTTGCGAGTAACGACACTAGAAATGACATGGCTTGGGGTGAAATTGCGGGTGGCGCTATTGGTGAAAGGAGAGACACATGTCACATCAAAACAAACATCTCGACCATTTTCACAGTTGTAAACAAGGATGTCAGCTGGTCTCAAAGAGTTGTCATCTTCATATAAGAAACCTAAAGAAACCTCCTTTCGGGAGGCTACCCCAGCTTTGTAGCAAATGTCGGCGAAAACATCTCGGACAAGGTCATGTCTGAACTTGAGCCCAACATAGGTTACCGTGCTAGTCTACTAGCGAGCCTCATGAGGAAACAACCAAGGGAGCCGAAGCGGACAGGGGGACTGATTATTTCGCAAGGGGGCAAGCTAACTCTACCTTCCATGTCAAATTCTGCAGTATTGTGCCATCGGGGACTTCTTCTTCTTCTTCTTCTTCTTCTTCTTCTTCTTCTTCTTCTTCTTATTATTATTATTATTATTATTATTATTATTATTATTATTATTATTTTATAGAAAATTAGTTTTTAGTGGGATTTGAGAAAAAAAATTCTTTTTGGGTAATAGGGGTTGAATGGGCATGTAATGGGTAAAGAAAGTGAAATGGAAAGAGAAAGTACTTTTGCTTTACTTTTTTTTTCTCATTATTTTTTTGTTTTTTTTTCTTCTTGTTGGTGGTGCGATAAAATGTAAAAAGTATCTTCTACTTTAGGTAATGAGATGAAAATAGAATTTTTGTGGGCTTTTTGGAAAATGGTTTTCAATTATGGGTAATAAAAATGGGTGATTGGTTAGTGTTTTGTGGGCTTATTTTAGAGGAGTATGGATATTCCTAATGGTTCCTAGGGCTGCACAGGAACCGACCGGAACCAAAGAACCGGACCGGAACCGACAAAACCGTACCCCCAAAAAACCGGACCGAGGGTACAAGGTACAGGGTACAGGTACAAAATTTAGGAACCGGGTACAAACGGGTACAAGGTACATGTACAGCCTAAGAACCGACCTGTACCGACCCAAGGAACCGATCAATATTAACCATTGATCTTTTTATGTTGATTTAATCTCTATCGTTGAAATTGTGGCTGGAGAATACCTGCTCGTGTGTATCTCCTCCGAAACCAGAAACAAGGTTCTGCTTCTTTTCTTCCACCTGCAACTCTTCACGCGACATAATTGAATCAGTAAATCAAAAATTTGAACCTAACCCGTCTTCTGTTTATGGGTGAATTAGTGTTCTGAAGAGGTAAGGGTTGATTTTCTTTTCAATTTCGCTTTCAATTTCTACCCTAAATAGATTTAACTCGTTCACCATTTTCCTGTAGCTATTGTGATTGTGTTAATTCTTTCGATTATTCTTTCTGCTCGATTAAGGTATGACTGCATGTGGACTACCTTTCTTCCCATCATCTGATTCTAGCTGAAATTGGTTTCCTGTTGAGGTAGGGGGATTCTTCCTTGAGTTTAAACATTTTAAACTTCTGCCCTAATTTGATTTAACTGTGTATGTTTTCATTCCATTTCGGTGTTGTTGATTAAACCCCTGTATTGAGTCTGTTTTGAAACGAACATGCTTCATTTTGCGTTGTTCTTAAACAAACTTGTAATGAACTGCAAACACTTTAAAACCCCTGTAATGCAATTGTTGAACCTACTTTGAATCCGTGTAAAACCCCTGTTTGCTAACTTGACTTAACAAGTAGTAGTTTTGAACTCCTGAAATGTTGGATTTTTAAAACCCATTCCATCACATGGCCTGCTTTGATTTAAACTTTTAAACTCCTGTATTGAGTCTGCTGTTAAGCATGCCTCTCATACCATTTATGTGTCCAAATTCTCACTTAGTGAAAATGCCAGATTTTAGTATTTCAATGAATCTGTATTGTATTGCACATTCCCTTGAACTTGTATTATATTCAAACCTGTCTTGAACCTGTGAAGCATCATTTTAAACCTGTTGAATCTTTGAAGCCTCAACTTTAAGCCTTTTCCTGTTTTCTCAAACAAACTTGCTTGTGAATCTGTATTGCTTGTCAACATACCACATTTGTGCTTTTGAAACCAATCTGTAATGCCATATTGAACTTGTATTTAAACTTCTGAACATGTGTTATTTCAACAATTTATATTTAAATTTCATATATAACAAAAAAAAAAAAAGTACAGGGTACGTACCCGGAACCGGACCCGGGGTACATGGTACAAAACTGGAACCGGACCGAGGGTACGGGGTACAGGGTACAGGTACAAAACTTAGGAACCGACCCTAGGGAGGTACAGGTACAGGGTTCCATCAAGAACCGAGCCGAACCGACCTTTGTGCACCCCTATGCTGATCTGCTGAATTCCGGAACACCAGACCAGAACAGAACGGTAGAAATAAACATCAAATTTGGTGGTCCAATATGATTAGTGAACCACAAAAATAAACTAAAACAAGATGTCTTGTGACTCTTGTCGTTAGTCTCATCACAGGTGAGGCTCACTGTCATGCATCTGGATATTTATAAATTTTGGTTTTGTACAAAATTTGTTGCGTGGAAACGGTAACAAGAATCTGAACAACTGACTGAGGTTTCTTCGTACTTTTATACAACTGCTTTCTAGAGATGTATATTATCAAAGGAAAATAACGATTTAGTCGTTCATAGACAATTTAGTTCTGATTCATTCAACTAGGTAAAATTTAGTTATTTATTTATTTAAAATACGAAAGTACATAAATTTAGTTATTTATTTACAATTTAGTCAAAATATTTAAATACAATTTATCTTTCAAACCGCTCATCAAAAATTTACAAATTTTATATATTCGGAAAGCTCTTCCGAGATCTACAAAAAGAGCATCCATATGACTATATAATTTTTATTTTTTAAAATTTTAATTTCTCTTCATGGTTATATCATGTGTACAAAAAGGTACACAAGCACAAAATTTTCATAAGTTTAAGCAGTCATTTTTTCACATGTGCACCGCTTCATACACCCCTGCAAAACATACATGAAATCAATTATTCATAATCACTCACTCAGACCTAATTTTTCATGAAAATAACATTGGTGCACCAATATGTACACATCCGCAAAACATGCATAATAACTGGTCATTCATAACCACATACAAACCTACTTTTTTATAGAAATTAATTACACTGGTGCACCAATAGGTACACACCTACAAAACATGCATAATAACCGATCATTCATACCCACACACAAACCTACTTTTTTTATATAAATTAATTACACTGGTGCACCAATATGTACACACGTACAAGACATGCATAATAACCGATCATTCATACCCACACGCAATCCTATTTTTTATGGAAAATACACTCGTGCACCAATATGTACACCCCTGGAAAACATGCATAAAACCGATCATTCATAACCATACACAAACCAACTTTTTTATGAGAATTACATTGATGCACTAATATGTACACCCCTGCAAAACATGCATAAAAACGCACCTCTACAGAAACCAAACGAATTCTAGCATTCATACCCACAGGACATGCCATCCATTCATCACAGAGCATACTAGTGTACAAACATGTACACTCCTTGAATCTAACATTCATACCCATAAGACATGCCATTTATTCATCACAGAGCATTTCAGTGTACAAACACGTACACATCTACAAAAACAATCAAAATCTACCATCTATATCCATAAAACATGCCATGCATTCATTACAGAGCATAATAGTGTACAAGTACGTACACATCTATTGAAGAAAAAAAATAGAATATTTATTCAAAGAAAACAATTGTGCATTCATCACAGAGAATTTCAATGTACAAACATGTACACATCTAGAGCATCGATTCAAACCCTAAACAAAAAACCAAAGATGTTAATCAAAAGAAATCTTCAGTTTAGTCTTATAAAAACCCTAAAAAAAAGTTTAACCAAAATTTAATTTCGAAAACGTTAAACTAATAACTCTAAATCGAATGAAATTGATAAGAGAAGATGAAACTCATCTTCATAATCATTTTTGCTGACGAAAATCTTTACATTCAATCGTTGATGATGATCATCAACTTTTCATCACTGATTTCCAGTAGATCTCCAAGAACAAGCGTCGTTGATGTTGGTTTTTAGGTTTTTTTGTGTTTGTTTTGAACTAAGTCAAGATGAATCAAAGGTTTCCAAAATCTCCATATTAAAATACCCTCTCCCCCTCTCTCTTCTCTGTTTTTTCCGATCTGAATTTTCTCTTTCTAAACCTAACTTACTATAGTTCAAGGATATTTATGGTATTACAAAAAAAAACTAATTTTTCTAAATCGGTAGAATTTGGATTAACTCACCTATTTTGGACCAAACTGTCTAACCGGGTTTTGGACTAACTAGTACTAGACTTGGGATGACAGGATTAAACTGTCCAAATCCCACTAACTTTGGGACTAAAGGTTAATTCCTACTATTATCAATCCTTGTTCTCGGGATCCTAGTTAGCACTTAGAAAAAATTCGGATCAGCAAAAATTCGCACACTAAACGGCTAAGTAAAATGAGAATTCAATCAAATATACGGTCAAACATGTGTAATAGGGAAAAGATAGGGAATTCGTTAATTCACGTTTGCAGCGTTTCACATATATAAATGTGACACAAAAAATCAGCGTATAAAAAATTATAAGAATACGTTTTCTGTTTATGCTTTGTGGTTTAATGAACTATGTATGCTTTGTGGTTTAATGAACTATGTATTAGTTATATGTACTGTTGACAATAATAAGCAGGTGACTGGTCACAACTTCAACTCCATGCACACGTGAAGTTTGTGAAAAAAATTAATCAAACTAGGGAATGAAAGGAAAAGAACTGTGACGGACCACAAAATTCCCTTCTAACGGGTTGGATTTCGACCCATACAGCAAGGTTAACCTTCTGTTACCCCACTCGAAAATTAAAATAAAAACAGTAAAAATAAAGATGGTGACAATTAAATAAAATAAGGAAAGACATAAGATAGATACGAGAATTTAAGACTATTGCTAAATACTAAAGAGATCAACAAAATCACAAGGGTGATTAAATGAGTTCATTAAATGAGTTCAGGAAAAACCATGTATTGGGTACAAACACATTTTACTAAGAGTTATGTAAGAAAAGTGAGTGAGTAGACAGCTATTTAATACACATAAAGAAAATTTAAGTACCTGGTAGTTTTAAAATTTAGTTAGGCAACAGTACTTCTCAAAATTTTCAAACTTAATGTGGACTTTATAAAATTCTAAAATTTGTACAATACTAGTATTATAAGAACCTACCACAACAATTAGCTATACAAACTAGATAAAAGATTTGAAATGTTCTCCAAATTCAAGACGCCACCATCACGTTCTCTTAACTGAGTGGGGGTTTTAACTTAAGGAGGAAATGAGTATACAAGGTTATTAAGAACAAAATAAAGTACATGGCATGCTATGTACAATACACTTAAGTAATAGTTCAAACAATATTAAACACACAGTACTAAAATAAGATCAATTGACATCCATATTACTTAGTCTTGTAGCTAGCAGATGCGACTTGTATATATACAAAGTAAAAGTTCAACAGATTGTGATACAAAATTCAAGACCTAAGTAAAAGTTCAACAGATTGTGATACAAAATTCAAGACCTGACCGTAAAAGATAGTTATGTATGCAGCAAAAATAAACATCCCAAGACAGACCACTGCTTATATATTTACACAACAAAATACGACAAAATCACATGGTCAATACCAATGTAAGGCTACCCCATATAACCCCGTGATATACACATCATAACCAAACAAAATACTAACTTTCGTAGCTTTCTAAGCCTGCTGTAAGCTCTGCCCGGCTTACTGCTGCAAGCTCCTCTCGTACTCTGTGGGAGGAAAACAAAGAAACATGGTGAGCTAAGCCCAGTAAGGGTTGAAACGATGAATACATAATCCGGAGTGGAATGTAATTACAAATAGACAAGAGCAGCAGCCATAAATGTACAAGAAAAACCTTACACAGTTTAAAAACTCATAACAATATGAAGAGCTACAAATCAGATTTGTATTGTTCTATAATGTAAGTGGCCAGTGCCATAGTCAGGGTAGTCGGATACCAGCCACACCGTTACAGTTAACGGTCTTCCGGGTAGCCATCTGTAGATGGGAGCCAATTAAGGCCTGACAATCCTAAAGTAGAGTTCTCTAGCTTCCACTCACACTCATTCATAAAACGGAAACATTCACCATAATGATACATCAACGAAGAAAACATAACAAAAGTAAGACTTACTGTTAGCTTATTCACATTAATCTGTCTCATGTAGTCTGCCAAAGGTACATACATAAACTAGCAAATCATAACAAGAACATAAGAGAATGAGTTTAATCTATAATTTCAATATATTTCTCAAACTTAAGTCGCACAAACGGGGACAGTAAAGAATCAAGTTGGTGTCATAAACAAAACCATTTGTAGGAATATTTAAGGGGTAGGGTAGTGAGTGAGAATAAAATGAAGAAAATCTATGAAAGAGATCCATTAACTTTTCTGGTTATCAGTGGAGTTCCAAGTTCATGGCTCTTAAATCATTTTATCAAACATGTAGAAAACTTCAGGACTAAGGACTGAATTAGGAAAACAAGGCTTTTAAAAAGAAAAACTTGAGTTGGTGCCTTAAAAACAAAACATTGAGTCGAGATTTTTAAGTAGCAGGGTGGGGGAGAATAATATACAAAATCCATGAGAATTTTTTTAAATCTTTGGCTAATGGTGGGATTGAATCAACAACCCATCCCACTGGATATTTTTACATACATGTTATAGGCTAGTTCAGAAAATCAGTATGAGATTTAATTTAGGATGGAAAAACAAAACTTGGGTGTCTGTAAAAACGTTTAAAACCTTATCAAAACCACTTATTCCATTCAAAGTTATGCACAATTTGAACTGTGAGAGTTAACACAAACAAAATTTATGGATTTCAAACCGACCGAGTTCAAAATTGATTACACTAGAACATGCAAGGGTTGAAACAAGTTTGTGGCTGCACAAGGTCTTCAAAATCAGGGATCATTTGAAGTGAGAATTTGAATAAAATTTGGTAAATTCATGGTCATAAATCATCTCAAAAATAATAATCATTTACCAATTTGCGTGAATGGTTAACATCTAAAACATATTGAACATTTCCGAAAAATTGAAGTAGAGGAAACATCAATCAACACAAATGAAAGAAAGAAACACATATACTCGAATTAAATTTGGGCAGACAAAGTTGGTACTGAAAATCAAAATCAAGAGAAGAAATAAAAGGAAAGAACCCCTACCTTTCTGTATGATCAGATTTTCCAAGTACCAAAGATGGGTTAAGCTCAAATTTTTGATTTAAAACCCCAAATTTTCCTTTGATTCAGATTGTTTTTAGTGTTAGCCAAAAGCAGAGAAGATGAGGGAAGAACGATATAGTTCCAATGAGAAAAAGAAAATGAGCTGGAGTTATTTTTAGAAGATGGAAAGAGAGACAGATGTGTCCCTAAACGTGGCATACATGCTACAAATTTCCATAACACCTATCTATCGTGTAAATTTGTACTATTTATGGTCATTTACTTTGTAAATGAACTTCTATTGAAGTAGGCTAGGGCTTAAAGCCCTACAGAAATTTTCACGGTAGTAGGCTAGGGCTTAAAGCCCTACAGAAATTTTCACGGTATTACAAGAACATAGTGGGCTGAATGTTGTTGATTAAATGTTCCTGATAGTGTACTAGCACAGTCTGGATGATTTTAAGGATAACAATCTAGTAGCTAAGGAAGATAACAACTCAATGTCTAAGGCGTGTTTCTTTTGTAAGAAGCCTGGACATTTTAAGAAGTTTTTCTACAAATATCATAATCGGCTGAAAAAGCAAGAGAAAAAAAGAAACAAGGTACGGACTTTCACATGATATGTTTTGAGATTAATCTTTTGGATTCTCTTTTGAACACTTGGTGGTTAGACACCGCAACAACAATTCATATTACTAATTCCTTGCAGGCTCTCACAAGCAAGAGGAATCTAAGTGAAAGAGACCGGTGTCTATACATGCCAAATGCTCAAGGAGTGAAAGTTGAAGTTGTTGGAAACGTGCAACTAATTCTGGAATCTGGATATATTTTGGAACTTTTTGATGTGTTTTATGTACCTAGTGTACGAAGAAGTTTGATATCAGTTGGTATACTTGATACCAACGGCTTTTGTTTTTCTGTTGGTGGTGAATCTATAAGTATGTAGCGTAACTCTCAACTTGTTGGTTTTGCGCTGCTTGTTGATAATCTATACAAGTTGAATGTTGATCTTGGTTCTACAAAATCTGTGTTATGTATGAATGTTAGGCTTCTAGTTCAACTTCTAAATGTACTAAAAGAGGTTTAAATTCTGGAAACTCTTCTATGTTATGGCATCGATGTTTGGGACATATATCTAGAGAACGTATGGAAAGATATATTAAAGAGAAGGGATTCTGCAGCAACTAATTTTTTCAAATTTCATTACTTGTGTTGCTTGTATTAAAGAGAAACTTGTTAAAATGAGAAAGAAAACAACCACACGAAGTAAAGATCTGCTGGAAATCGTGCATACAGATATATGTGGTCCTTTTACTATTGCTTCTAGAGGAGGACAAAGATACTTTATTACTTTCATAGATGACTTCTCTCGTTATGGGTATGTGTATCTTATTCATCAAAGGTATGATGCTCTTGAGGTTTTTAAACGTACAAAGCAGAAGTTGAAAATCAACTTGAAAAAAAGATTAAAGTGTTGAGATGTGACAGGGGAGGTGAATACTATGGCAAGTAAGATTATTTTGGGGAAAATCATGGAAAATTACAAGATTTTCTACGAAAACATGGAATAGTACCACAATTAACTACACCTGGGTCACTAGAGCAAAATGGAGTGTCCGAAAGACGAAACAGAACATACAAGGACATGATCCGTACCATGCTATTTGATTCTACCCTATCTGAATCCTTTTGGGGAGAAGCCTTGAAGACATCAGCATATATACTGAATCGGGTTCCCACTAAAGCAGTAACTATGATTCTTTTCGAGCTATGGAAAGGTAGAAAACCTAGTCTTAATCATTTTCATGTATGGGGATGTCTAGCTGAAGGAAGAGTTTATAATCAGTTTGAAAAGGCGCTTGATTCTTGTGCTACAAGTTGTTTCTTTGTTGGTTTTACAGATTTTATTGTCCATATAAGTCTTTCGAAATTGTTGAAACTAACAATGCAAGATTTCTTGAGGATGATGAAACTAGTGGGAGTTCAGAACCAAGAACAATTGTGTTTGAAGAAAAAGTAGATACTCTTACTAAACAAAATAAAAATTCAGTCCACAAGCAATCTGAAGTTGATATTCCAGAATCTTCTAAAGATACTAAATAAGGTGAATTAGTTTTACGAAGATCATCTAGACCAAGAAAGACAGTTGTGAAACCAGGTTTCAGTACATTCATGATTGAATCAGATTGTACAACTGATGATGAAAATAAAACTTTAACATATTCACGAGCAGTAAATAGGAAGAAAGCTCATTGTTGGCTTCCTTCCATAGATGACGAGCTGCAATCAACGAAAAAAAATGGAGTGTGGGATATTGTAGATATTCCTAAAGGTGTGATGACAGTTGGTTGTAAATGGATTTTTAAAATCAAAAGGAATGCTGATGGGAGTATCGAAAGATACAAGGCCATACTTGTGGCAAAGGGTTATACGCAAGAAGAAGGTGTTGACTACGAAGAAACCTTCTCTCCAGTTTCTAAGAAGGATTCTTTGAGAATTATAATGCCCCCCATAGCTCATTTTGATCTAAAGTTTTTACAAATGGATGTGAAAACAACATTTTTGAATGGTGAACTAAATAAGAAGATTTATATGCTACAACCGGAAGGCTTAACATCTGAAAAACAAGAGGGAAAAATCTGTCGCTTGAAGAAATCTCTGTGTGGGTTGAAACAAGCCTCTAGGAAATGATATTTGAAGTTTGATCAAGTGGTATCCTCATTTGGTTTTGTAGAAAACGCAGTTGATGGGTGCATATATCTGAAAACTAGTGGGAGCAAGTTTATTTTTCTGATTTGTATACGTTGATATCTTGCTAGCTACTAATAATCTTCATATGCTACATGATACTAGAAACTTTCTCTCAACTAATTTTGAGATGAAAGACTTAGGAGAAGCTTCCTATATCATAAAGATTAAGATAATTCGTGATAGAAACAGGGGTTTATTGGGCTTATCTTAAGAAACTTATATAAGAAAGATTCTGAAAAGCTTTGAAATGTATAATTCCGCAGCGGGTGAAGCACCTTTTGTTAAAGAAGGCACTATTAATAATCTGTAATGTCCAAAATCAGAACTGGAGAGTAGTCTAATCGACTCAAAACGGTATGCATCAGCGGCCAGTAGCTTAATGTATGCCATGATTTGCACCGTCCATATTTGAATTTTGTTGTTAGTATGTTGGGATGTTATCAACACAATCCAGGTGAATCTCATTGAAGTAAATAAAGAAAGTGTTTCGATACTTGCAACGAACAAAGCATTTTCAGCTTGTTTATAGAAGATCGAAAGAGTTAGAAGTTGAATGTTTTTCTGATTCTGATTTTCTGGGTTCCGATAGTCTGAAATCTACTTCAGGTTATGTTTTTATGTTTGCTAATGGTGTTATTTTATGGAAAAATATGAGAAAATTTATTCAGGCACAATTTACAATGGAGGCAGAGTATCTTGCCTGTTATGAGGCGACTACTCAAGCTGTTTGGTTAAAAAACTTCATGAGAGGTCTTCAAGTTATAGATTCTATATCTAGACCAATGAAGTTTTACTGTGATAACCAAGATGCAATTAGTTTTGCGAAACACAATCAAGGAACATGAAGATAAAAACATATTGATGTTAAGTATTTCTTGGTAAAGCGCAAAATCAAAGATCGAGAAATTTTTATTTCTCATGTTTCATCTGATTGTATGCTTGCAGATGCTATGAAAAAAGGTTTGAGTTCTAAAGTGTTTAAAGAACATGTGTCTGCTATGGGTGTTGTTGATATCTTTTGAGTTTTATGAAGTGTGTATGTACTGGTTATATGTTACACAATCAACTACTTCAGTTTTGCATATCAACATGTTCTTGTTTTGTATGATCTTACCATATGCTTCTGCTGAGTCTCTTAAGTGAGGCATAATAAAGTTTCTGTTTTTACAGATGACAATACTAAAGGTTTATTCCAGTTAAAAATATCAACTTAATAACAATGGAGCGTCTAGTTTACTGATTATAGAAACGGCATATGCATCGTATACGTGGTGCTTAAGTATCTATAGTTATTTTCTAGCGTGATGTTGAATTAAGGATGCAGTTCTTCATAATTTTAACTTGCTAATTGGGATTGAAGTTCTCTAAAATCATAGGGTGGCCGCCTACAATTCTTTTGTTGTTATCTAATCCAAATTATTTTACTTAATGTTTTCAGATTTCAAAATGATTTATTGTTGACCAAAGTGGGAGAATGTTAGCTTTATTTTGGTTTAGAAAAAAATTAAGTTGTGATTTAACTAAGTTGGATTAGTGTAATCCTAATTATAAAGTTTAAGGTTCAAATTATGTATGAAAGCTTCTGTTATGGTTAAAGGGTACTTAGGGAACTAATCTCTTTGACTAATACAGGTGGCATATAGGTTTCTATGTGTTATTGTGGGGTTGTTCTTCAACTGATGATTGTAGGTTGAAGGACACTTGTCCTAGTGAAGCATGTGGTGGACTCCCTTCTAGCCTCATGTTTAAATAAAGCTTATACCATCATTCAATGAAATGAGGAGATAAAATTGGAAGTTTGCCAAGCTGAAAAGTATCCTTGTTCTACAAGATATATTTCTCTCTAATCTAAAGTATATACCTAACTACATCTTTTATGAATAAAACATCTAGTTAAAGAATTTAAGATCCTATATATATAAAATAGAAAACAGTATAAACATGATATTTCTGAACATAAAAAATAAGGTATGAATCATGCTTAGCTTAAACAAATCAATCATACTTAGGCTAAAGTAATCATGTTAAGTTGCTGATATGCTAACATAAATAAGTAATTACTGGGAATACTAGTCAAACTGTTTTGATATCATAATAGGTGTCTTATTAATACATGTTTCTTATGCAAGGTTGTGAAATCGTGAATCGTGAATCGTGACACGACTTGTTTTCATTTTTTAATCGAATCACAATTGAATCGTGAATTGAAGGTTCACAGTCATTTGTTATATTACCTTATTAAAAAAAGTAAAATAGAAATGTTTATATATAGAAAATATTGGTAGTTACTCATATTATAAGATACATATATTAATACTAACATAGGTTTATTATAATCAAACCAGGGGGTGTGGCATAGAGGTTTGAAGCTTAAATCAGTAAGTAGATGGAGAGGAGTTTGAAGCTCTCTGAGTTTTTATTTCTTTAAATATATAAAAGGTAAACTGACCGGTCAAAGGCAAAGTAGTGGTCACTAGTCGGTCAAGAATCCCATATTGTGAAGAATCTTCACGATTCTAGGCAGATACGATTCCTTCTTCCGAGTCGAATCGTCGTACGAGTCTGATAATATTGCTCTTATGTAAGGTAAACTGACTGGTCAAAGGCTAAGTAATGGTCGTAATCGGTCAAGAATCCCATATTGTAAAGAATCTTCACGATTCTAGGCAGATACAATTCCTTCTTCCTAGTCGAATCGTCGTTCGAGTCTAACAACCATACTCTTATGTGTGATAGACTTACTTGATAATATCTTTTGTAAGGTCAAGCACTGTGATTAGATGTTTCGCTTGGCTATAGCTATATTATATCCAAGCTAAAAGCACCCAGAAAACCACCACTATGGTAATAAAAATTCCCTTAGACTAGCTCTAGTGGAGCTTTCCAAGCTATTTCCAACCCCTAATCTACGTCAGCTTGGGAATCTCTTAGCTTTAGTGGTGTTGCCCGATTTTCATAGTAGATAGCTAATGATTGTCTGTTTTCTATAAAAGAAACATAAAAAGATTGTCTGTTTTCTTAAAATCAGATAATTATTATACGTTTATTAAGAAATAGATAATGATTGTCCATTTTGACCAGTCAAACCTAAAAGACCCGGACAATCATTATCTATTTTATAGTTTGGTATACATGAGAATGGGTTATCCCTTTCCCTCACTTTTTCTTCACCATTTTCAACAGGAAACCATGGTTTCTCTCTTGCTTAGTTTGACTCTAACCTTTTAGAGTATTTTCTTCCAAATATTAAAGTGGGTTTGTTCTTTGCCGCTTGGGATTGAATTGATATTTGTTTTGACGATTTTGGTCAACTAATTAATCAAAGTAGTTATTCTAAACAAAAACCCTAACTTTTAATTTTGTCGAATTCATATGATAATTTATTAGGGTTTTGATAAATAACATGTATGGAATGGATTTATGATAGTTAATTAATGAATTGTGATGATTTAATGAGGAGAAATTTATGATCTGTGTTAGTTTATTGATATTTATATGGAAAAATATTTTATATGACACTTGTATGTTTAATTTATTATTATGATTATTATGTATTAGTTTTTGACAATATGTTAAGTTAATTAATGATATTTGTATCGGGATGGTGATTATGAATTTGTTTGTTTCATTAGATTATGTTATGGAGGAACCCCTTGTATTGTCCAGAATTAGTAAAGATGGTCATATCTATAGTATTCCATCACCAAAAATCAAGTTTAATACTAGTTGGGAAAAGATTAATGGTTACTACAACATAGTTGCTCGAAGTCGCCCTACGGTACGTCGGATACTAGATAATTGTAGGTTTTTTGCAATATTTTCATTCAATTTTAAGAATTCAGATAATCAATTAACAATATCTCTTATAACTAGGTGGTGGAATACCACTAAGACTTTTCATTTTTGGATTTGAATTGGGGTTGAGAGTTGACACCTTTAGACTTAGTAATGTTGACGGGAATTCCCATAGGCAAAGGTGAGCCCTTACCTTTCAATATGCGTTTAACAAAAAGTATCTATGAAAGTTATGATACCTTGTACTTTGGTGGTGTGATTGCTAATATTGAACCTCGTCAAGGCGATAGTCATACAGATGTGGAACCCAATTCATCATGGGATAGTGGTTCGAGTGTTGTACCAATCTCTCGACTTGCATCATATATTTCCAGTAGGGAAAAATTAGACAACTCCAACAATTGGGAGGAATTGACAAAAAAATTGTTTTGGGTTATTGGTCAAATATTCGTAGGAAACACTTCCTCTAAAGTTTCAAAGGATTGGTTGGTTGTTAGTTTGGGAAACCTTCACATATATGATTAGGGTTCCTATGCTATGGTAGGTTGTTAAACTACTTGGACTGGATTCTCAATATGTGTGCAATGTCTATGATCTTAGAGTATTGGTTCTACTTTCACTGTCGTACTTGTCAACCATTATTGAGGAAGGAAGCAGTTGGAGATGAGGATGAGTACCCAACAATTAATATTTTTGGAGTGGAGCACAAACATGGTAGACCGCAAAGAGAAGATGGGAAATTTTCTGCAAACAATGCTAAGTGACAGATGGTTATGAGAGTGTTGAACAATGCACATTAAAATGACGCTGATATTATTCTAGCAAGAACTCTTAGCAAAAAAAAAGTATATTTTCTAGGTATAGAAAAGAAAAGAGAGGCATCACTTTGTCTTGGAGGGAGATGTTTAATGCATTATTGGGTTTGATTACAATTCCTTGTAATCCTTCAGAATTTCTCACAACTAATACCATGAAAATTAAAGAAAATGTGCATTAGCAAATGTCAAATGAGATGATGTACACAACCACGACAAGATTGGAAAGCTATAAGCATGATACCTTTGATTCTAGACTTGTCTAGTGTAAACAACCATGACAAGATTGGAGTCGGACACATCGGAAGTTCTTGCTTTATTCCGACCGTACCTCTTCCTAACCAGTATTCAAAATCCTATGTGGATACTCAACCAGAGAGTACATCATCTTTTTCAGTAGTACATTGGTCATTTCCTTATTAAACTCAGATGGGACGCGCGAAGTAATCGTATATCAAGGCAACAAACACGCGAATATTAAAGTCGTATCCAAGGCACTGAGGTTAGTAGAATTCCAATTTTATTATATTCAATATTATTTTGTTTTGTTTTTGTAATATAACTTATATATATGAACATTCTACTCCCTCCGTCCTAGTTTACTTGCTTAAATAGGGTTTTACACACATATTAAGGAATAGAGAATGTATAAATTCTTTCCGTCTACACCCTTGATAAAAGTCTTCAAATATCAATTGTTATTAGTACATTCAAAAAATAAATTATATTTCCAAGATAAAATGCAAGAATGGTTTTGAAAATTATATAAAAAATATCAATTTAAGCAAGTATTATGAAATTCGAATAAAACCCTATTTTAGGAACTAAAATTGGGATGAAGGGAGTATTTTTTAGAGTCATTGGAAAGACTTGGCACAAGACGAAAAGGTGGGGTACTTGAAAACCTTTTATATGACTCATACTCGTGTGGTCCTCACTACACATGCCACACTTCTACGAGTCCATTTAGTTCTGAATAATCCCCACATGAAACTAGTTTGCAGCGCACATTTTATATGATGGGATTAGATGCTCCTGCAGTTGGTATCCGTAATAGTTTACTTACCGCCACATATGAAGATCAAAATTATTTTTATCATCTGGTTTTTCCTGGGGAAGGGAGTAATGGCAATGTTGAGGGTACAAATGTTATGGATCCTTCTCTTGAAAAAAAATAAAAAAAATGCAAACTCTTATTTAAATTATAACGTAATTTGAACTTGCATATGGATTTTGTGGCTGAAACTCATATGGCTTTTGATTTATTTCGGTCATGATTATATGGATGAAAATATGTAAACTTATCATGAATCGAATTTAGTGTTTTATTTATTGTGTCCTTGTTTTGCTACGATATGTTGTTTGGAATAATATGTTTATTTAAGGTATAATTTGATGATAGTTTAATTGTATATTATTTTTCTTCAAATGTTATTGTCTGATTATAATATTGTTACTGTTGTCAGGCGCACCATGGATTTATGAAAATATTTAAGAATTGAGTATGGGATTCTTTTTGGAAATGTTGGGGATGATTCTAATGATGATTTTCTAATACTTTATCAGGTTATGGAACAAGGTGGTCATAACTTACATCAATTGGTTCCATAAGAAGTTAGGAACAACGAATCCATTTATATAGGACGTGTAGAAGCATATTCAAGGATGATGCATGATTATTTTAACGATGGTTTTACTTGGGTACCAAAGAAGTTTCATGGACATTAAGGTATGTATCGACCGCTATTTATAAGGATTTTGCATAAGGTTTGCGAGATGGATTCAGATTTTCTACATAACTATGATGCTGCCGGATCCCAAGACATAACCCACACATGAAAATGTATGCCGTCATGAAGTACATGTACAAAGGTATTGCTCCAAATAGCATATACGACTATACCCGTGTGGGTGCAGCCACTATCTGTTATTACATTAAGAATTTTGTTAACGTTGTCATGTTTGGTTTTGATGAAGAATATATGAGACGTCCCGTTATTGAAGATACTAAGTGCTTAATGAAAGCGATTGCAAACGAGGATTCTCGGAGATGCTTGGTAACCTCGATTGTATGCACTGGGGTTAGAGGGTTTGTCCAATGGGGTATGCAAAAACATACACAGTGATAAAAATATATTTCATTGTTGTTCTTGAGGTGGTTGTTTCTTACGGTAGATGGTTTGGACATGGTTATTTTGGTATGGGAGGCTCCAATAATGATCTTAATGTTTTGAAGTCGTCGAATTTGTTCGATGACCAACTCAACGATACTCCACCTCCTTGCTTATATATCGTAAATGTGAACCAATATACTCAGGGCTACTACATATGGATGGGACCTATAAAAAAGATGTTTCTTGTTCTTCCAATCATATAAGGGCCCCAACGAAATTCCCATACTCGAGACGTTTAATAAATATTAAATGGTTAAGAGGAAAGATGTGGAGCAGGCATTTGGAACTTTTGAGGCTAAATTTCCACATCAAGTGTAATTATTTTTCAAAAACAAGACTTGGAGTCGATAATGAGAGCATGCATGATAATGCATAATATGGTTGTAGAAGATGAATATTGTGAGCCAAAGTGGCGATTTGTGCGCAACGGGCCACACCAACCCATAGTAGGAAAATTGAGGCGGACAAATGAGTCCTTGCAAAACCCAATACTCCAGGAAAGATTACGTGCTGGTCTTACTGTCATATTTGGGAACGATATGGTCAAGGTTTAAGGATAGTGAGATGCAAGGAGATCACATAGACAACTAATTGGACTCTGGGGAAGTTATAAACGAGGTATACGTTGATCAAGATTCGTACCAACCTGTTGGAGCATTTTTTGTTGATGGATAGTAACCCGATAGGTCTGGAAATGTAAATTTTATTTAATCCTTCTAAGAAAACAATGAAACGACGATTACAATACTATAACTGTAAAACCCTAAATACATGGTTACTTAGTTAAGAACATTACATTAAAGGGCAGTGTTATCCTGCACTGTCGCTCATAACAACATCCTAAGTTAGCTGGGTTTACACTGTTAGATTAGACTTTTTACCTTTAGATGTTTATAGATTAAAGAGACAACTGTCAAATAAAAATCAAAGGATAGACAAGTCCCTGTAACAAAGTATATTTGCGTCTTCTTTGAAATTCAGTCTCTCACTTTTCATTTTCAATGGGAGTTCGAGTGTTTGACTACCAACATCAGTTATAGTGAAGAAAACCCAAGATATTGAAAGATCTAAACCTTATATTAGGAATTGATGAATTCCTTGGGAGATCAATGTTAAAATCTAAACATGAGTATAAGGAACCCACAACAATAATCAACGTCTTCTCTTTATCATATATTTGTTTTCTGCAACTCCTTGATTGATCAATAAAATATGCATTGAAAAATTATTTGTGATTTACTTTTCTTTAACAAGATCCAATTAAAGTCATTACCATTACTGTCACTTTGCATCAACATTGAATAAAAACAACATAGACAATTGAATTAAAAAAACCAAGTCTAGAGTTTACAGAACACATACCAAATTAAAGAAGCCGGAGGAAACTAGTTCGAGTGTTTTTCCATGTATATTAGGATCAATTTTCAAATGTTTACATCTCAATTTCAATCTTATGTTGTTGCATAAACAAATTAGGGAAAAGTATTCTTCGAATTTGTTTTGAGGGAAAGCCACTAAGCCAAAGAGACACGGATAGAGATAAATGAATCTTCTCATTTAAGTTAATAAAAGATATTAAGGATAAATTATTTAATTAACTTTTAATGACAGGTATTCTCAACCGTAAGATGATATTTTCTCGTGATCCAAGGGGAAAAAACTTGCTAGCTTATAGTGCCATCATACATTGTCGCACGGGACTATACTACCCTTACGTTAGTTAGGAAATATTTAACTAACTAAGGACATTAATCAATTAGATAAAAATTAAGTACTCATATAACATAAAATGTTTATTTAACTACGATTCGCGGTCCAAATAACTCGTTTACACATCAGTGAATAAACGTGGTACCTCTTTGAGTAGCATATGAAGTCATAGCCTCTTCCATATTATTATTTGATTGAATTAGATAAATTATGAATAATGTACAATTCCTCTTTATATTCATAAGGCAATGCGCGAGCGCTGGTCTTTTTATGGGGTTTAAACCGGAGACTAATTCAAAATCTTCTAAACAAGTATTCATATATATATATATATATATATATATATATATAT
>JAJJMC010003566.1:40073-112878 GCA_023531435.1 Papaver californicum | reverse complement strand
TGTGTATGCTCCTCGGGAATGACAACTGAAATAATTGTAATTGTTTATCATTTAACTGGATGTTATTTTTAAGATGATTTTCCAATTAAACACTCATAGGATGAATTTTTGATTGTTTATTGTAGGAGGAATCGGTTCGTTTCTTACTTCTTGAAAATAATGAAACGCAATTTAGTTATCTTAATTGCTATTCAATAATGATACACAACTTTCCTCATCTAAACCCTGAACTGTTAGCACGTGAACCAAGTCCTGCTAATTCCGACAACAAGTAACTGGTTTGATGATAGGTTTTTTGGATGTTTTTCTTTGTAAACCCTCAGGAGACAAAACTCCTCCATTAGGGCCATCTAATCGTTTAAAGGCATGTTGCATATGTTAAGTGTAATCATTGCTCTTGCAAAAATGAGATAGTTTTTCAACTTAATCGTGTTTTTTTTATAACTTAATCAGTCTACTAACTCCCTGGAATTAATAAAAACATACCACATTATCATAAATACGGCACATATATATTTTCATAGGGGTTTTTTGCATTACCCCCTGAATAATATACTAATTTGCATTACCTCCTCTATTAATTGATAATAGGTAAAACCTCATTTCTAATAACTCTTCCTTTAATCCCCAATTAATTGTGCACGTGCAATTTGCGTGTGTATCATTATAGAAGTTTAAATTTTACAAACCCGAAAATACCCTTTAATCCAACGGTCCGAAATAAAAAAGCATGAGTTATAGAAAGTGGTTGATATCTCCGTCTAAATTAACCTCATTTGAGGTGAAGATTTAATCTTTTTGGTTTCCAACCATACATAGCCATGTGTTCTTTCTTTGTCCAAAAATATCACAGAGCCAAGCTCACAAAGACCCAACGAACTTTTGCTTCCAACGTTAGTAGTGCTTCATTATCATGAAACCTAAAGTTGATTATCGTTTTAAAAAAACACAATTTTTTGCTTGAAAGTTATCGTAAAGAAGATCATTTATCATCTTTATCATCAACTGATCGAGCAATTTTGTAATCTAGACTCTAGTAGCAATGTACACCAAAAATAAAATATTTGCAATTGAATCTGCAAACATTGTGTCAATTGACATCTAATTTTCTTCTTACTATCGATTTTAAAATTTTAGGTAAGAAATCAGTTTATATGAAGAACTTGATGATAGGATGTTATCATGTTTGGGTTTCAATAAAATATATCTAATTTTTAGAGATTTTAGAGTAGGGGAGATATGGCAACAAGATTATGAGGGAATAAAGCCAGCTGCATATTATCCAAGGGGAATAACACAAAAATCCAATTTTTATATCCCATACTCTTAAATAATATTTTTCAATATATACGGTTTGGTGTTATACACTACTGTGTTGTCCCACATTGAAAAAAATAATTTATTATCCCCTATAAATAGATAAGATCTCGTCCATACTAACGCAATCCAAGTCTCCCAATCTCGTTTTCATCTACAAAAAAAACTCATCTCTTCACCTAATTGATTTTTTAGTAATATTTTATTTTTTAAATTATGGGGCATAGTGATAAGTGCATAAAATACATTATTTGAATATCAATTTCTTATGATTTTCTTAGCTATTTCTCTTGTATTTAGTGTATATTACATTCGTTTAGAGTTTTATAGGTACTTTGGTGTCACATTAAGTATATGAATAGAAGTAGAGGCTTATGGTGTCGCGCGGAGTCATTGGATGTGGTTGGACTCAAAGCTAGCAAGAAAGCAAGGCTCAATTGTGTGAAAAACAGAAATTACTAGGAGGCATCCAGGTTTACAAAGCAATATAGAGAATTACTTGGGGGATACCAAACTAAAACAGACGGGTCTGTTAGGCTCTGTTACTGTCGAGACGGTGAGATAAAGAGAAGAAAAATTGATGGGTTTTAGAGTTCGAGATGGAACTGTTGAGACGGAGGTGAAATATTCAGTGAGGGAGAAGAACTTGTAACTGCTATAGTGATTTTTTGGAAGTGGAATTGATGATTCAGATAGGTGATGGACGCTGTTAGAAATCAATTTCTTGTTGGAAGTGAAGAACAAAGGAAAGAGATGGGTTTGCTGGGTCGAGAGTTCTTGAAATGAGAGAGGAAGTTAGGACATGCGTTCTTGAGTTCATGATGTGATGACAGGGAAGGGAGCTGCAGTTGGTAGTGAATAAAATTGGGGCAGTGCAGAGAGATTGGTTCACGCTGCTGTGAACAATGAAGATGAAGAGATGATGGGTCGAGAAAAGCTTGCTTCTGCCTAGAGTTGGAGATTGAATGTGTGAATGATTGCTTGATTTAAATGTGTTGAGTGTATGAATGTGTGCAGGGAAGGAGAGAAGTGGTGATTGAAATCACCAGTTGCATATCTTGCATTCATAAACGGGGATGCCCACAAAGTGTTTGATTAAATGACTAAAAGAGTTAGCGGTGAAATAGTTTGAAATTGCTTTATCAGTCTTGTGGAACTGACAGTCCTGTTTCCTTATTGACTCTTTTTTGGGCTTGTTACGGACTATGGGCCTCTGATTATGGCCGTGAGTTTGATCTTAGCAAATTTGTGGCATCTTTTCCAAGGGTATGTGGACTTGATTTAACTATGGAAATCTAGGGTTAGAGTTCTACTCTAAGAAGGACTCTACAAGAGAGAAAGCTATATAAGAGAAACTTCAACAAGCGGGGGAGATATCTAGATTTTTATCTAGTTCTCTTCTCACCTCTTTTACTTCTTTTTGTAGGTTTGCACGGGGAAGATTTCTCACATCCAGGGTTTGCAAAAAAATTCTTCTTCAATTGTGTAAACTCCAAATATTATGAGTAGTTAATTTTATTGTTGGTTAGAGAATAATTGGATTTCGTAATACATGATTCTTTTGTTTAATGAATTAGTTTTGTGTCGATATTATCAATTATAATTCACTACAAATATCTAATTGATTGATTGTTTATTTAGTTAAGTTGCAAATTGATTGAACTCAGATTCATATGAAAAGCTAATTTAGGGTTTATTCTACGTAAAAGTGATACTTCTTGAATATAAGTAGCATGGTGTGGTTATTGCTTGTAGTGATGCATCCTAGTACTCACATGTAAATTATGACCTTTGTTAAATTGAATTAGTGCGTTTTCCACGTTCAATTGTATTGATTAGCCTAATTTTATAAATCTTAATGCTCCTCGGGAATTAAACTTGATTAGTGCTTTTACACGTTAGGTTGTTCTCTTGGTAGAATTGATATTCGCATCTTTTAATGTGTTTGTTGATGATTTAAAGAAATTTACGGGATATTCTTGCGATCAAGGTATTCTAGTGCTTTTGATAAAACGAGATTAAAAATCAATTCTAGTTATTAGTGAAAGAACATGTTTTGTTAATGAAAACGAAACCTTGACCAATATTCTTAACGCTTTGATTATTTTCTACAATTTCTTAGCTTTCTTAATTAGTTTAATTTACTTTTATTGAATCTGAAAATTCCCCTCGTTTATATAAATTTTTGAAACAAATAACAACCAAGACCTCCTTGTGGGAACGATCATTTCTTACCCTTGCTTCATAATGAATCATAAGTAATGAGAAAGTGAATAATAATTTTGACGTGCAGACGACCACATCACGTAGGTTTACAGAGCAAGAAAACTAAGCCATCATTAGTTCCTAGGTGTCTATTGTCCTAGAAGAAATGTGTAAAGACGAGTAGTAAACTGATTTACCTTTTGGGAGCGAGTGATGGCTGAATTTTCATACAATAATCCCAATCCAAAGATCAAAACTTGATGTTCAATTATAAAAAAGAGCAACAAGAACCTATATAGGCCTGCATGTGGTAATTTATCATAGCGATCCCCCTAGCCTGACGATAGAGACCATCGTAAGTAATTCTCATTTGTTACCTACATATATTTTGTATTCTCATTAGTTACCTAAATAGATATATGTTTCTTTGTTGTATAAGGATATGGCGAAATCCTGGTATTTGAACGAAAAAGGGAACCAATTTCGTTTTTATGGTTGCTACTTAATTTTCAAACACAAATTTCCAGAGATGAACACGGAACTCACCACGGCGTGAACCAACTCATTAAAATTCGAATGAGGACCAAGTTCGATAATGAAAGGTTTTGTGGGCAAATCTCTGTGTAAACCTTCGCGAGCCACAGCTCGTCCATTGGGGTCACCTAATGACTTAAAGACTTGTTGCACGTACTAACTGCAATCGTGTCTTCTTTGAAAATTAGTTAGGGTTTAATTAAGTATTGTAGTCTTCTTTCGTTAATTGTACTCATTCAGCATACTATCTTTTGTCACTTATTTTTATATTTTTATGATTGAGAAAGGATATCATTGAGACGTTGGATTCCATTGAATAGAGTGTCAATATGGTTCCACTATTGTGAAAAAAATGAGTCTCATCACTTCGTTCAATCTCATTCTACATTCTTTGCAAGCGTCGGGTAACTATTTTTAATCTCAATTCAAAGTATTTGTAGGCGTCTCGTCACTTCTTTCAATATCATGCAACAGTCTTTACACGCGTCTTGTCGAACATTTCAGTATGAGTCTATAGTTTTTGAAGGTATCTCATCAGATCTTTCAAATTTATAACAACTATTTAATTTTCTAAAATTACTTTGCAAAACCCTTTACTTTCAACAATAACATAAACATGGAAAATTTAATTATTAAAAACCACAATACATCATATTCATCAAATTTAAACTCTCTATGAAAATAAAACATAAAAAAATATGTTGTTTATTCTATCAAATGGCATTTAGGGCATTCCCATAATTTTTTCCCTCTAAAGTCTCTTGCTCCAGATGTGTGGATTTTCATATAAGCGTTATAAGTAGGGTTTGCGCATGTAATAAAACTTGAGCATTCAATAAAGGTGTGGGAATTCCACTTTTTGGTTGGACAATACTTTTCCTGATGACCTTCTTCTCCACAATGGTTGCACTCTAACTTCTTTAATTTGGCTTTTAGTTTGAATTTTTTGTATATATTTTACCTTTTCATTTTCTTTAGCTTTCACATCATCCTCTAGCAACTGCTTTTTTTTTCACAATAATTAGGAAATTGACATTGCAAATACCTAATCTTTTCTAGAGCTAAATGACCATTTTGATTACATAATAATCTTTTTGTGGAACTTAGAATACATCAAAGGACATTATATCATACTATGACTATCCATATAACATAATAGGCAAACCTTCTCTTCTATACACAATATTTTTTTCTCTTTGTTCTTAGAATACATATTGATAGTGTTGGTTGAGAATGATTTGGATAGGTTGTCCTATGAAAAACTAATGGAAATGCATGGTTTTAGTAAAAAAAATATAACCGTTATTGAACCATTCATATAATTGTTATTGAACCGTTCATATAGTCGTTATTGAATCGTCATTTAGCAGTTTTAATATAAGCGTTATAATATAATCTTTTGACAAAATGTTTGAAAAATTATTTTCATTCAAAAAAGGCCATATATATACCCACTAGTACCTATTTAAAAACCACACCTATACACATTTAATATCCTACAAAGACTTTTTGTTTAGCTCTACGTTTTAGAAATATGGATCAACCATATGTTAATCCCGCTAAGTTTATCATAGAGGAATATTTATCTCTTTGTCGAAAATTAGTAGTACATTATCGAATAAGGGGTCAAGAACGTTTACAAATTGATCAATGATTATGAATTTTTAGGACACCATCCATGCTAATTTCTAAACTAAAATCGGTAAACCCAATAGCTGGAACAAAGCTAGCCTTTTCTGTCAATATAGAAAAATAAGAAAGGTAGTTTTCAGATTTACGGCTTGAACCACTAAGGTGAATGTTTGTCGAATTAGGAATGAAATTGATGATAAATTTATAGCGAGATCTCTAGAGGAATGGCTAAGATGGAAATGATCAAATTTCAGGTGAGCTTGACATTCTAAGGTGATGGATGTTGATGGTGAGTTTTTGACAAGGGAGAAAATTGTAATATTGTTTTTGCCCAGCTGCAGAAGCATGAACTAAATATGTATAAATTCCCGAACCGACATCAGAATTATGAATACATATTTCTATTTTATATTCTGCAAGAGAATTGAGAATGTATATCCAGCTGATGGTTGCACTAACCCTGTAGCTATTTTATATATGAATGTGCTTACGAAATTTCAGGGCTTTACCCGGCTAAACCCTCGTTATTCCATGTGTGTCTATGAAAATTACTTGAATTAATCGGAACACAGCAAAATTATGAGCATTTATCTCTGAATGAAAACGCAAATTAGATGCATATAATCTAAATACAGAGTCGCATCGAACATTATCTCAAGTTGCAAACTTCGATAGCTGAATTCCTCGAATATGTTCTGTATGCGCTGCATATCAAAGCCAAACATAACGCTAACATTAAATCTCATGCGACTGAGAAGCCATAAGTAAGCCATGGCTATGGACAAAACACCAACAAGTGCCAGCCCTAGCCATACTCCCAGCACCAACTCAACTAGCATACACCGACGTTAGCATAACACTAGAATTAGCGCCACAATCTTCATCTCTCCACCTCCTCACTACCTCCACTACTTACAAGGAAGTATGTATGTTCCCAAACTATTATAAATAGGCTACTTAGGGCATCCACAATGGTACGAGTAAAATCAAAGAGTAAAGAGTAAAAGTTTTACTCTTTGGTCCGGCCCAAAAACAACGGCCCAGATATAAAAAATGATCGGGCGGTGCTCCAGAATAACGCGTGTTGTTGGGCGGGCGTCTGGGTAAACGCTTGGGTAGACGGGAGGTTGTCTAGCGTAATGCTTGCGTGAGGCGGACATCTAGTCGAACGCTTGATGTGGGGCGGGAACAAAAGATTACGCCTGATGATAGACGGACTCCTAGACGCACGCCCAAGAGACGGGCGCTTTACTAGACAAACGCCTGATGGAGCGGTGCGCCAGCATTACGCCTGATAGAGCGGTGCGCCAGCATTACGCCTGATCGAGTGTGTGATGTGCGAGTTAAGCGTGTGCGGTAAAACATGGGCGATGCCCTAGCGTCCCTCCTACAAAACCCAAGCGGACTCCTACAATGCCGCTCTATTACTTAGTGATACATTAGCTTACTGTAAGTAATGCTTAGTTTACTTAGTGATCCATTACCCAAGCGGACTCCTACAATGCTTTGAATGCTTACTAATTTACTGTTTGCTTAGTTTACTTAATTTACTGTAAGTAATGCTTAGTTTACTTTGAGTATCATTTGGTTTACTTAGTTTAATGTTTAATGCTTTAGGCGGAGCATCAGCGTAACGCTCCATGTTGGGCGGAGCCTTAGCATTACGTTTGGACCAAGCGGTATTCTTGCGTTACGCTTCAATGGGGCGGTGATTTGGTTACCGCCTGTTAACGGGCAAGATCCTAGACGCACGCTCCAGTAGGCGTAATCTTAGGTTAACGCTTGACCAGGCGGAGATTTGATTAACGCTCGTGTTTACAAGTGTTACGCTAAAATAACGCCTGGAATCAAGCGCTTCACTACACACCCACTTAGAATCAGGCGTACAACTACACCACAGCTCGACTAAACTTGTTTTAGTCCAGAAAAATTCACAGATTTACTCCGCAACAGTGCAATTTCTGTACCAAAGAGTAGATTCACTCGTCCCACTGTGGCTGGATTTTTCGGACAATCGACTACATCTACTCTTTGGTCCGGGTCTCCCTCCAACCATTGTGGACGCTCTTACCCATTCAGAAAACAAAACAAGTTTACCATTCTCTCACAAGCTCTGTTATTGTTCAACACCTCTACAAGCAATTCATCACAATCTTTCTTTATACTTTCTCTGCTTCCCTCCTCTAAGATCAACCCATTTTCTCTCATTGTGACCGAAGCAGGACAGAACAACTACTTTTGTGGTTTAAGCTTGTCATGTACGATTTTGATTTCCGAATCTAAAGAAAGTACTTCAACAGTACATTGTTTTGCATAGGAGCAATTTTTAGGTACTAATAATTGGCGACCATGGTGGGAGATCAATCTCTCGGTCACGAATCCAATTCTTCAACCATCTGAAATTCAATTCTTCA
This sequence comes from Papaver californicum, assembly GCA_023531435.1. Classification (NCBI taxonomy): domain Eukaryota; kingdom Viridiplantae; phylum Streptophyta; class Magnoliopsida; order Ranunculales; family Papaveraceae; genus Papaver; species Papaver californicum. The sequence continues at coordinate 104,776 of JAJJMC010003566.1, read as the reverse complement.
ATCGTTTGAAAAGATGATGGAGCTTAGGTCAGGTTCAACAACCAAACCCAATTCAGGTTCAATACCCACTCCTAACCCCAACAACACTAGTGGTGGAACTCCAGGGATCATTCCTCAAAATACCTCTACTGAAAATACCAAAACTCTTCTCCATACCACCAAAGATGTTGGAAAGGAGAAGCAGGCATCACCAACCATGGATGATCTGATGAAGCGCCAAAAAACCTTGGATGAAACTCAAGTAGCCATGGCTACTACCCAGAAGAAATTCTTTACCTTTCTTAAACTTTAACGGAGCAGTTATCACTGGAGCAACGTCATTATCAAATGGAGAAAGCTAAGAACACAATTGTCGGCGGCGCCAGCACGTCAAGAGATAACACTCAAGAAGATGATGAAATACATGTTATCACCGACCGTGTACTAGAGAGGAGTCAACAACAACAAAACTTTGTCACTCGTGAAGACCTGGAAAGGCTCCTGAAAAACTGCGGAAAGGAAGATTCATCTTCATTCCATCAACACCAACCCCCTTACCTAGAAGAGATTCATAGGACCGTAATGTCAAAAGGGTATTCATCTCCTCCATTCTCATTATACAATGGCACCGGGAACGCTCGAGAGCGTATTTTTCGGTTCTTGGAATCTCCAGCATGAAAATAATCAAGTGTTGTGGCTCAAAGAGTTCTCCAAATCTCTTACAGGGAGAGTTTACACCAGGTACAACAACTTTGCTCCCAACAACATCCCTAGTTGGTCTGAGATGGTTAATGCCTTTTATAAAAAAGTATTTCTTTTTCTCTGAGGAAATCACTATCTCGGACTTGGGAAGAATGTTCCAGAGAAAAAAAGAGCACCCAAATGAATATGTAAAGAGGTTCAGGACACAAGCTCTTGACTTCCACGACCAGAACGTAACTGAGCAACAAATGGTGGAGCTTTGCATTAATGTTATGATTCATGTCTATCGTGCCTTATTAGAAAATTCACGATTTCAAACCTTCTCTCAGCTACACGAGGACGCCAAGAGATCAGCAATAACTTCTCCATCTTTGTTAGAAAGAACAAGGCCCGCCAGAGAGGAAAACCGTGGAGACACCCGTGGGAGTAGACGTATGGTGAACAAGCAATACTCTGCCCAACCTTCTATATATATTGTCACGACGTCGGCACCCATTCAAGGACGAGGCCTAGCCAAGACTACGCGTCAATCGCAACAACCAAAGACAGATCCGACGAACCCGGATTTCCCCTTTCCCATGGAAGAGGTCCAAGAACAACTGGAAATATGGATACAAGACAGAGATATGAAGTTAACGCCCGTGCTACGCCCGCCAACCGCTAAGGAGATGTCAGATCCAAAATACTATCACTTTCACAGATTTGTCAACCATCCCACCAATGAATGCAATGACTTGAAGCGTATCTTCAGAGAAAAGATTGACTCAAGAGAGTTATTCCTGGGGACTGAAGGTATTCACAAAGACCCTCTCCCTGTCAGAAGCTTCACTCTTGTTGGAGACTATGTCAACAAAACTGTTCAATCCATGATGGAGCAAATGTGTGAACTTCTTTATCTATCAAAAACACAACGAAAAGATATTTTCACTGCCATTAATCGCGTCGTATCGGGTAAGCGTTTACTCTTTTCCGAGAAAGCTACTATGTATCCTGAGCCTGCTTTATAAGGCGTAACCATCAAACATAATAAGAAGCATGTCTGGGGACTTCTCACTACCGCACGCCTCAAGAATACTGAGTTTGAACAAACGCTAATCGACGCGGGAAATGATGTCAATATCAAGACTCTAAGGGATGCAGGAATCTCTAGGCACGAGGCTACGCATTCACCGAACGCAATCAAGAATTCTGAAGGGAAGTCCAGGAACGCTTACGGCTACATCACTCTCGAAGTAAAAATGTGTGACGCCCAGACACATAGCAAGTTTCATATTATCAAAGAAGATCCAAATTATGACATTGTTCTGGGACGCCCATGGGTCCGTAGCAACAAGATGGAATCAAGTGTATCTCCTCTGCTAGCTCCAACACCTCCAAGACTCTCAAACAAACCATCAAATCCCAAAGACGGCTTATCAGATGAGTTTCGTCGCACGATGGATATAGATGTGAAGCAGTTTACAGGAGAGGACATGGCGTCATACGTTCGAAGGTTTTGCACACAAGTAAGTCACATCCAACCTACTCTTCTACAACCAGCAATCCCACGTCCCATCAAAGCTTGGGGACTTGACCTGGATATCAACCCAACTCTGACTCGACGATGTGAATGGGAAGCTGATCCTTTTTAAAATTTTATCAAATGGGTATGGATTGTCTCCGCTGGAGATAAGAAAATTAGTAACCTGGTTATTCAGAAGACATGTCATGAAGTTAAGTGGCTCTAACCCAATTCCTTCCATGTCGGGGATACTGTGGAGAAAATTACAGCCTCTCCTGAAGAAGAGACGTATCTTGTCATTGAAAACTTGATCGGCGGTTACTACGAGCTTGTCAATACTGACAATCCAGAAGGAGTGGTCATACATGGAAAGTGGATTAAATCTCACAACACTTAAAGTATTCTACCACCACCTCACAATATTTTCCTGTTTTATACAATATTTGTAATTCCTCCAAAATGTTTGTAATATCTTGCATTCATACTTAGGATTTCAATTTATTAATCAAGAAAAGTAGTGTTTCTACTAAAAAAAAAAACTTGCAAATCATTCAAAATCTTCTACCTACTCAAAATCCAAAAAAAAAAAACAAACCACAAAGAGTCATGTGTCTCAGAAACCTAAAAATTCCTTGAAAACCGGTTCAGCGCTTTGGGAATACGCCTTTTTCATCCTCCCAAGAATCTGAATTGCAAGCTTCAACTCCCTAAAAAGTCTTTCAACTTCACGTTTAGCTTTCTTCCTGTAAATGCTTCTCAATAGCTTCTAAATGACGAGGAAGCCATGCAACATTAAGCTCAGCTCTTTTAGCCTCCTCCAAAGCATCCTTCCAGTCTTAAAGCACTACCTCCGAAATTTCTCTACGGGGAAGAGAAACCATCTCATGCAGAGTTGGCAGTAACACAAATACATTCTTCTCCAGATTACGATAGCTTTTTGGGTTACCAACAAAGAAATGGCCAAATCCATACTTTGGTACACAACTCAGTATTGGATTATGGGATAGTGAAATCTCTGACGCACACATGTTCAGGCCAAATTCTATCAAACTTGAAGTCAAAGATAACTCCAGCGTTCAGGTACTCAATCGGAGCAGTCTCCATCACATCGGCATTCTGTACAATGACACCACTCGGAGTACTTTCTTCAACAATCGCATCAAGAGGAGCTTTCTCATGATTTTGAGTTGGAAAAGACACATAACCATTATTACGGCTCATGGTAATATCCAATCCTTCACCTTCAAGTTCACCTTTCTGTTTTGGTTCATTTCCCCCCTAAAAACGGACACATTGTAGAGATAATGAGTTAAAATATCTCAAGTACAAGAAATTGAAGCACAAACCGTGAAGTTCATAAAATATGTAAATTAACAATCTAAGCATTCATTAAAAATTATTTTGGGTCATGCATATGGTTTAGAAAAGATGTGGGATATTTTGCAAAAATATCGTCAGAAACGTTTTTACACTACCCTCCGGAAGAACTGAAATTGATGCTAATTGGTAACGAATTTGAGAGTGATTTATATACAAAAAGATTCATATGGATGTCTTCTACAACATACTTAAAGGGTGCGTCAATCGTATTAACGAACTATAAGGGCGGCTGAAACGCCCGACTACATGACAGCTGAAAACCTACAAAATTTTGCCTCGAAAGTTTTGAACTCTCGGTGTCAGGTCTTTTTCACCTTTTAAATAGACTCCAAATCCTGAAATTATTTTTTCAAAAGTTAGATCTTTTTGTTATCTAAAGAATGAGAGCTAAAGCACCTCATTCCGACTCCGTACGAAGATTTTACGGACGTTACGGTAAGAATCTGAATTTTTGTGACAGCGAAAATTGACGAAGTCTTTCATGAAATCATGTATGATTCTATACATTTGGTGGTCTAAGAGCTATAATCATGTCATTATGATTTTAAAACAATGGAATAAATTACTTGGAGTTGTGGCAAGCCATCGGAAGCAGAAGGCACCTCATAATACGGCTCCCCACCAAGTTCTTTGTTCTCAGCTCCGGATTCTTCAATTTTTTCAGTCAGGAACGATTTTTCAGGTCCATTGTCATCTTGGCTTTCTTTCTCAGTACTTCTAACCACAACGGTACTTGATACTAGGGTATCTGTGTGTCTAGTCATCTAAAATTGAGGATTATTTATAGGAGTCAGAATTCTTTAAGTTCAGCAAAGACGAAATATTATACAACTCGGGGATATCTAAAAGAAAGTTTACTTACAACATAGGGAGCTGAAACGCCAGGAACGGCTGGGACGCTAAACTTGAAAGGTTGAATATTCAACTCATCTCGATAAGTTACGCCCCCAGACTATGCAAAGTTACTTGTCAGAATAAGATACAGATGTACTTCATATAGAAAAGAAGAATAAAAAAAAATACGAGACGCTTAACTTCTTCAAAGGACGGTCTCCACTTCCGGGCATGATTATTCGTGGTCTCTTCTATCCAGATTAAGGAACAACATTCACTGCAATATCAGGCGCAAAGTTTTTTGGAAGCCATGACTGCAAGAAACGAATTAAACACTTAATTAATGATTAAAAGATGGTGATTGAACGAAGGATGATTTGAGATACCTGAGTCAAGATGGCAATCAAGTCATGCCTCGCGTAATAGGTCATCTTTAAGTTCGTCCAGGCCGCTAACTCCTTCTAAGAAGGCGCACTGCGTACATCAGAAGGCTCACTAGACATGGAATTCTTAAGGAGAGTAAACTGTGCGTTCCAGAAATCATCATATTCTATCGGCTTATAAGAAAGGAATACTTCGACCAGGGATGGTATGGGCACCTCAGATCGCTGAAGCACGTCTATAGAAGGCGCCTTAGTGCGGTAACGAGGAATAGACTGATCAAAACCCATTTTTCGAGCCTCCATATCGATGTTATAACTCTGCATGATATAAATATCAGAGCAAACATCAAGAATATACCCTGAGGTATAACTATTCATAAAAGTGGCCTCACTGAATGTAGAAATATTACCCTCACCACTTGGGCCAGAACATAGGACATATCAAAGCTCTCAACAAAGGTCTCTGGTGGAATCACATGTGGAAGCCTCGAACCCCAAGGTATGAAACTCACATTCTTCTCATTGTCCATTAAACTAATAAGACTAACAGAAGAAGGTTTCTTCTTAATCTAACGGGGTATTTTAACATATTCTATCTCTGAACTTTGATAAAAAGGCTTGGCCTTTGGCGCATATTCAGGAAAATATTCCCATGGAAGGGCTTGCATAAACATAACAGGGATAAAAGACTCTATCTTTGCATGACCATTAGAAATCCTCATGTCATGAATGAAAGTATCAAAATAAGAGTATAAGGAACCCAGAAAGGGTCTTTCCACCAGCAAACGCAACAACAACCGAAACAAGTGGAGGCTTCAATTGACCTCCAGGAGAATCTTCGAATATGTCTCTAGACTACCATTCCACCAGTAGTTTACCCAAGCTGAATAATTCTTGTTGTTGCAACGACCAGACTTCTACAACTCTATTTTTTGAATAAGGATGGCGCCGTATTTCTGTTCCTGCTCAGACCACTCGACAGAAATGCTACCAACAAATGGCAGTTGCAGCAAGACCGCCATGTCCTCCAAGTGATTGTTAACTCTCTCCAAGTGCATGTTGCTGAATTGGTTGGTTTGCACCAACGGGAAGCAAATGCAAGCACCTGTGTATCCTTATTAATTCTCAAAGTCTCAGACACTCGCACAACATGGAGTATCTTAGCATTTTCTAGAACCAACTTTACTTGAGGATTCTTGAACATAAATTTAGAACATCTTGTCCATTCATATAAAGGAGTTTGGAACGTCTTAAAATCAACAAACGAAGTCTTGTATTCTCTTCTCTGCAAACAACACTTTCCAAGAGCATGTGGATAAATACTCTGAGGCTAAGGTGCGCTATTGATCTTTGGAATAAAATTTCCAACATAACCAGGGTCAGCAGCCTCTTCGACAACTCCATCAAATAATTTATCATAAATGTTGGGCACATCATCTAGAGAAACAACATCAGAATTTTCACTTATGTCACACTAGAAGAAGTGGTAGCATTATCTTGATGATCGTTAGACATCAACAATGGGTTCGAATAATTTTTACGTCAACAACTGGACAATCATACACAAGGTTTGGTTCTATTTTATGTATATATAGTATTTGTATGCAAATACATGTATATATATATAAAAAAATTAAAACCAACATCAAAGAAAATTGCTACAAACCCTAGCATACCTGGTTGAAGCTTAATAATGCTGCAATGAAGCCAATGAAAGATTTTCACAATCAGAGACAACAATTGTGGAATTAGCATGCTTATGCAAGATGTTATCAAGAGAAGATCATTATCAAGTCAATAGCATGCTTATGCAATTGAGCAAGCAATGGTAACTTACATAATGAGTTAATACTCGTGTTAAAAAAAAGGAGAAATATGTGAGAAAGTGCTCACGTAAAAAAAAAAAGGGAAGCGCTTACCTGGTCGTCGGAAACTGATCGATGATGTCGACGGCGGGAAAACTGCTGCTGCTGGTCAGGCGAGAAAATAAAGAGAGAAAAGGTAGCTTTGGTAGGTGGTGATACGGAGAGAATAAAAATAATAATAAGGGTTTACTCCCTTTTATAGTAATTGGTTCCCAAATCTAGGTCAAACAAAGATTTCCTTTTGGTACCATGGTCTTGTGTCGTACACAGGTCAAATTTAGTCTCTTCATCATACAAATCAGCCATCCTTCACTAATTTATGTTCTCTAGACGATGCCCTATCATCCTACAAGAAAAATTAGTCATTTATTGATCCTTCAAGATTATTCGACGTCATCGGAGTATCATCAAATCAGAAATCCCAGTAATTTCCGACAACTAAGCTTGTTAATTTATTTTGCTTATATCGGTAAAAAAATCACCATTTAGTGCTTACCACGAAACTTTACTGTTCTGCGCTAAGCAGGGGACTTAATGTTGATGGTGAGTTTTTGACAAGGGAGAAAATTGTAATATTGTTTTTACTTAGATGCAAAAGCATGAAGTAAATATGTATACATTCCCGACCCGACATCAGAATTATGAATACATATTTCTATCTTATATTCTGCAAGAGAATTAAGAATGCATATCAAGCACATGGTTGCACTAATCCTGTAGCTCTTTTATATATGAATGCGCTTACAAAATTTCAGGGCTTTACCCAGCAAAACCCATGTTATTTCATGTGCGTCTATGAAAATTACTTGAATTAATCGGAACACACCGATTATGCAAAATTATGAACATTCAGAATTAATGTGATGTCATCTCTGAATAAAAACGAAAATTAGATGCATACCATCTAGATGCAGATTCGCATCGAATACTATCTCAAGTTGCAAACTTCCATATATAACCGAATTTCTCGAATATGTTTTGTATGCACTGCATCAAAGCCAAGCATAACGTTAATATTAAATCTCATGTGACTGAGAAGCCATAAGAAAACCATGGATATGGACACAACACCAACAAGTGCCATCCCTAGCCATGCCCCCAGCACTAACGCAACTAGCCTACACCCACGTTTGTATAACACTAGCATTAACGCTGCTTGCAGTGCTAGCATCAACGTTATCCTGGCCGCTAACTCCAGCGCTAGCACTGCGAGCAACACCGCTATCAACCTATCCTTACCTCTTTCAGCGTTATTCTCTTTTTCTTATGCTAATATTATCTTTTGCTACAAGCGCCAATACTAGTCCATTGCCATACTATGTTGGCATAAACTCATTCATAGCATTATCTCACGACAAACTCACGAATTACTCACGTGTTTTGAGTCCATGACTCCACTAAATCCTACGAGAAAACAAAACAATTGCATGGGGGGATTCTTCATGGGATTTTCGTATGGTGATTACAACAATATGCGGCGTGGCAACACCCTGTGACGAGAAAGTTACGAAGTAGTGGTGACGGTTGTGGCAGTTAAGGAGATAATGGAATAATGGTTTCCCAAAAATTCTAAGGCGGTTATACCATTATCCTCATAATATCCATCTCTCCACCTCCTCACTACCTCCACTAATTACAAGGAGTATGTGTTCCAAAACTATTATAAATAGGCTACTTAGCCATTCGGAAAACAGAACAAGCTTACCATTCTCTCACAATCTATGTTATTCTCTATAGTTCAACACCTCTACACATAATTCATCACACTCATTTCCTTTAACGTTCTCTACTTCCCTCCCCTAAGATCAACTTATTTTCTCTCCTTATGACCGAAGCAGGACGAAACAGCTACTTTCGTGGTTTAGGCTTGTCCTGTACGATTTTGATTTCTGAATCTAAAGAAAGTACTTCAACAACACATTGTTTTTCCGAGGAGCAATTTTTAGGTACTAACAATGGAAAAATGAAACGATTTTTTGTTGATTTTTCTTCCACAGGGTTAAACCTCATGCAGTACTATATGAAGGTTTCATGAAGAGATTTAAATTTAATATCATTCTACTTTCTAAATAGATTAGGTCTAAGGATCACCTAATTTGAAATAACATTGTAACTTTAGGTTTTATATATATGAAAATTGTCTTAATTTTGGACATGTGCCTGGTCTCAACGTGTATTTACAACAATTAAAACATGTTATATTTACAAAATTAAAAATACATGAAATAACATGTGAATGACCTCTTTTAACGTCTGTATAACCTGTCAAATAAAGTTAAATTTCACCGAACCAAGCTTTGAATGCACATTCAATAATATAACATTAAGTATCATGGGTTCCATGACATACTCCATCCCCTATAAATTCATTTTTTCTCTACCAAACTAGACACACCAAAACTCATTACATTTCAGTCACCACCTCCTTTTAAAAGTTTTGTTTTTCAACTAATATCTCATTGCATCTCCTCTTCATGTACATAAACGATGGTTTCATATCCCTTTGAATAAAATGTAGCAATAACTACAGTTTGGGTCACTATTGTGGTTCTACCGAAGGTAGAACGACACCGAGTTCCGTCCATTGACTTTTGGAACATGGTTTTCAACTTATTTGAAGAGATTTTCATCGCCGTAACTATTTCTTTTATATTTTATCATATGTATATCATGGTTTTCTCTAATTTCATGAGTATATAAACTTCTTATTGATGGATGATGAATTCTAAGTTCTAATGTATACATGATTTAATTTAGTATATAAATCTATTTTTCTAATATTTCACATTATTATCATTTGGTTTTACTATAATTAATGTTTATGATTGATTGATAAACTGTTTAGGTGACCAACTGAATTAGTTTTTTAGTTAATCTAATGCTAGTATTGAATTATGAGATAATTAATCGTCTTGTAATTCTTACACAAGTAAAGAACATGAGACCATGCAGAGGGATTTTGTGGAGCATGATAGACACATATTTGTGTCTAATTTGATCTCACTTCTCTATTCTTCTTAGTCCTTATTTTGTACTAATATTGTATTTTCATTGTGTTTGTAGGTATTTTTGAGAAATAAATAATTGTGTAAAATTGGCTGTAAAAATGTTAAAGGCACCCCTCACTTGGATAAGGGCACCCCATTTACTATTCTCTCTCGTTTAAAAACTGAAATGGCGGGAAAAGTGGTTTTCAAATATTTGTGAATCTGTGAAGAATTGAACAAGATACTTTTGGGTTAATTGCAAGAATTTAGGACAAGATTATTTTTGCCTTAATTAGTATATGAGTTGTACAACAGAATCAATCCAAAAATCAAAACAAAATCCCGTATCAAATCAAAAACAGTGAGAATATATTCAGAGATAATTTTGTTTAAAAGTCGTATAATTGTTTTCGATCTTTCAATATTTTTGGGATGCAACAGGTCACAGAGTTTAAAAGGAAGAAAATCAGGACAGAGAGAAATAAAATATTCTCGAGTTATAAAAAATATTTTGTGAGAATTAAATGGGGAGATTTGGGAGATGTTATGGGTATATAAAGGAGTGTCGAGGGTCACATTGGAGGAGAGAGTCTTGGGGAGAGCTCAGGAGGCAAACAGAGCGATCAAATTCAATCCAGAAAAATTGTTGTTGCTGCTGCATGAAGAACAAGGAATAGGAAACAGAATCTTCAACCAATCAGTCACAGTTTCTTCATCGATTTGCAACGGATGTTGTCACAACTGCAATGTTTATTTTCAGTTGTAACAGTTCCTTCAACCCGTTTACAATGGATATTGTCGCATCTGCAACATTTATTTTCATCCCTTCTGTAACAGTTAGTATGTAACGTCTATAAACGTTGCAAACTCACTGTTTTCTTTGTTTTACTCCACTTTTATCATTTGTAAACATTTTTTGAGCCATGAACCTAATTTTGAGCGAATGATTAATATGAGGAGCTAAACCCCATCTCTGAGGCGATGGAGGAAGCTATTTTTCCAAATAATGTGGTAATATTTATTTAATTAATTTTTACAATTCTTTTATGATTATTTGCCTTGGTTAAAAATTGATTTAACGATTTTTATTAAGTAATTGTGATTTCGTTAGATGGTACATGCTTGGCCTAGGTTTTAGATGTTCCATGCTTTTGTTATACAATTGTTGTTTTAAAAATCTATTTGTTGCAATATTTTAGAATCAAATTAAATGTGAGAATTGCATGATTATAATTATTGAATTAAATCATTTTAAAATTTTGAAAATAGTGGAATCTTATCCTCAGTTTACTCTCAAAATTTTTTATCAATTTTATTTGAGTTTTGTTATTTTTAGTCTTGGAAATTAGGTTTAAAAACAAATCTTCACAAGTCTTGAACGAACTTTATTTACCACTATTACAAAATCAACATCGTCTCCTTAGAGCTTATCCTGTTTCTCTTCGACATAATCTAATTCGGATCGTTCTGAGAGATTCACAAAACTGTAACTAGTTGCCTTTTGGAAGAATAGAAGTTGGTCTAGAAACAATCTAAGTGGAGCTATCATGCTTTTGTTTGCTAGATTCGGTTTGATTTGGTTGAGTCGGCTTTGTTTGTGTTTGTTTAGAATTCCCTTCCGATTAGGAGTTATTACATGCCCAGGACGCCTAAAATCTTGAGTGAGCATGCATGGAGAAGAGATTTTATTGGTCGTTTGATCAATGACGGAAATAAAAACTCTGCCTTTGAAATTGAGAATTTAGGAAACCCTTCTTTTGAGAGTCTGATTTTTGGAAACTTTAGTTTTGAGAATTTGTCTCTTACTGAGGAAGATATTCCTAATTTCCAGTTGTGCCAGAAATGGCAACCTTAAAAAACTTGTTGAATCCCACTAGACTTCTCGTCCTTCATGTATCAAGTTAGCTGAGACTCAAGCAAACTATCAGTTAAAACCTAGGACCATACAGATGCTCCCAATCTTCTTAGGAAAAGAAAATGAAAACCCCTACTTTCATAATAGGGATTTTGAAGAAATATGTAGTACCCTAAGAATTCACAACATGTCTGATGAAGCTTTGAAAATTAGGTTATTTCCTTTTTCCCTGAGAGACAAGGCCAAATCTTGGTTATATAGTTTGCCATCTGAATCCATCGAGACATATGAACAACTTACCACTGCCTTTTTATCTAAATTTTTCCCTAGGCAAAAAATATCATCTATTAGGAAGGAGATTTCCACATTTGTGCAGCAAGAGGGAGAATCTTTGTATAAGTATTTGGAAAGGTTTAACGATTTATTAACACAATGTCCCCAATACGGTATAGAAAAGGTTAGACTAGTCCAGATCCTTTATGAAGGGATATATTATCCAACAACGACCATGGTTGAGTCATTGTGTACAGGGAGTTTTGATAGTAAAACTGTTGATGAGGCAATGACATTTTTGAATGAAATTGCCGAAAATACCCATCGATGGGAATATAGTAAGGAACCCCAGAGAAAAAATTTACTGAGCAGAGGTAATGTCAATAGGGTAGATGGAATTCTTGAATCAGATGCCAAAATTGCAGGTATAGCAAAAAGGTTAGAATCCTTAGAATTAAGTCAATCTAGTTGTGGAATAGAGCCCAAGTCATTTTGGGAAGGACAGACTATTGAAGACCAATCTCATGCTCTTTACAGTAACACTAGATATGATAACCGTCATAAGTTTGACCCATATTCAGAAACCTATAACCCGAGTTGGAGAAACCATCCAAACCTTTCTTGGTCTAAGGGCCAAATCAAGGTCAGTCTAGTAACCCTCAGGTACCCCCATGTTTTGGTTATACTAAGAATCCTTCTGGTCCAGCATAATTTAAGAACCCGTTAGAAAAGACGGTCATAAATTTAGCAGAGTCTGTGGCCTCATTAACTCAGAACGCTAAAGATTTTCAGCAGTTTGTCAATCAAAGTTTACGAGAAAATCAAAAGATTATTCAGGAGGTCAGGTTATTTCCAATTTAGAAAACCAGGTTGGTCAAATTGCTGAGTCTTTGAGAGAAAGAGAAAAAAGCAGGTTCCCTAGTCAACCACAACCCAATCCTAGAAGAGTTCATGAGTTATCTTCTGGTGAGAAATCATCAAATTATGTGAATTCAATTAAAACCCTTAGGAGTGGTAGAATGGTAGACAATAAGGTAACCTTGCCTGATAGTGAACATGATGTAGTTCACCCTTCTAATCCTGTAGCTGAAGAGACTGATAAAGTCTCTAAAGAGTCCAATGTGGTTCCCGTGGAGCCCGATTTTGTGACCAGATCCCCATTCCCACAACTTCTACCAACTAAGAAGGAATCCAACTTTAATGATATATTGGAGATTTTTAAGCAAGTTGACATTAATCTTCCTTTATTTGATGCAATTAGGCAGATTCCTACTTATGCCAAGTTCTTTAAGGATCTTTGTACGCGAAAGCTTAGTGTACATAAAAAGCCTCTATAGCTAGTCACGTAAGTTCAATTATCCAGAATAACACAACTCCTAAGTACAAAGATCCAGGTTCCCCTACTATTTCTTGCACAATAGGTAACTATCGTGTAGAGAAAGCGTTACTTGACTTGGTGACATAAAACCTACCCAGATAACACTTCAGTTAGCTGATAGGTCTGTAAAAATTCCTCGTGGTATTGTCGAAGATATTCTTATTGAGGTCGATAGGTTTTTTATCCTATGGATTTTGTTATCCTAGATACCCAACATGTTCCTGACCCAGAAAACCAGATACCTGTGATATTAGGTCGCCTGTTTTTAGCTACATCTAATGCGATCGTTAACTGTCAAAAATGGTATTATGAATTTATCTTTTGGTAATATGACTATTGAGATGAATATTTTCCATATCAGTAAGCAACCCCCTGAGATAGATGACACGTGCATTGAAGAGGTGAACATGATAGGAATATTAGTTCAGGAGTCATTACCAAACATCTTATCTGAAGATACATTAGAGAGTTGTTTACCTATTTTGTCTTAGATTTCGGCGATATTAGCACCAGTGATCAAGTGAATACTCTATTAGACTCTACCCCTATGTTAGATACTAATTGATGGAAATCTAAGTTCGAACCACTACCAGTTTCTAATTCTACCTTAATTCCTTCTTTAGAAGAGCCTCTTAAGTTGGACCTCAAACCATTGCCAGATACTCTGAAATATGTGTTTTAGGCCCATCTGAAACTTTGCCTGTAATTGTATCATCTGACTTGGATAGTGATCAGGAAAGCAGGCTAGTGACGGTAATTAAAGACAACAAGGAAGCTTTAGGGTGGACCTTAGCATACATTAAGTTCTTACTGTTTGTATGCATCAGATTCATTTAGAGGACGACACCAAACCTTCTAGGGAGATGCAACGTCGAATGAACCCTAACATGAAAGAAGTAGTTCGAACTGAGGTGCTTAAGTTGTTAGATGCGGGTATTATCTACCCCATTTCAGACAGTAAGTGGGTCAGCCCCGTTCAGGTTGTTCCCAAGAAATCAGGTATCACTGTAGTCCAGAATGAAAACAATGAGTTAATTCCAACCCGAGTGACCACAGGGTGGCGTGTTTGTATTGACTACAGAAAATTGAACAAGGTCACAAGGTAGGACCACTTTCCCCTTCCTTTCATCGACCAAATGCTAGAGCGATTATATGGACATAGTCATTATTTCTTGTTAGATGGCTACTCTGGTTATAATCATATTGTTATTGCCCCAGAAGACCAAGAGAAAACTACTTTTACCTGTCCCTTTGGTACCTTTGCGTATAGATGCATGCCTTTCGGGTTGTGTAATGCACCCGCTACTTTTTAGCGTTGCATGATGAATATATTTTCTGACATGGTAGAACGGTTTTTAGAGGTCTTTATGGATGATTTTTCAGTGTTTGGTTCATCGTTTGATGAGTGCTTGCATCATTTGACATTACTGTTGACTAGATGTAAGGAAAAGAATTTAGTGCTTAATTGGGAGAAATGTCATTTCATGGTTCGATCAGGAATTGTTTTAGGGCATATCGTATCTTCTAAGGGTATAGAGGTAGACAAAGCCAAAGTTGACCTTATTAAGAATTTACAGGTTCCCAAAACCGTAAGAAATATTAGGTCATTCTTAGGGCATGTAGGTTTTTATCGTCGATTCATTAAGGATTTTAGCTTGATTTCTAGACCTTTTTGCAATTTGCTTTGAAAGATATTAACTTTTTCTTTGATGATGCTTGTTTAGAGGCTTTTGAGAAGCTTAAGACTTTACTCACTACCGCCCCCATAGTCCAGGCACCTAACTGGAATCTACCTTTTAACATCATGTGTGATGCTTCAGATTATGCTATTGGTGTTATGCTAGGTCAACGAAAAAACAAATTACTTCATATGATTTACTATGCTAGAAAAACTCTGAATGATGCCCAAATGAATTACACCACCACAGAAAAGGAATTGTTAGCCATTCCTTTTATCCCTAGACAAGTTTAGATCCTATCTCTTAGATTTTAAGGTCATAGTATTTACTGATCATGCTGCTTTGAAGTATCTTTTGTCCAAGAAGGATACTAAACCTATATTGATTAGATGGATCCTTTTGTTACAAAAAATTTCTTTAGAAATTAGAGACAAAAAGGGTGCAGAAAAAATATAGTAGCGGATCACTTGTCTAGGCTTGTTTTTGATTTCCCTGATGATTCCCCTCTTGTGAGGGATAGTTTTCCTGATGAACAACTTTTCCTTGTTTCCCAATTAGCTTGGTATGCGAATATAGTGAACTATCTTGTTACTGGTCGAATGCCCCAACATTGGGGTAAACAAGATCATTCTAGGTTTTTAGCCGAGGTTAAGCATTTCTTTTGGGATGATCCTTATCTGTTTAAGTATTGTCCAAACCAGTTTATTAGGAAATGTATACCTGAGAATGACCATTCCACTATTATTTCCTTTTGTCATGATCATGCTTGTAGGGGTCATTTTAGTACTAAGAAAACCGCTGCTAAGACATTGCAGTGTGGATTCTATTGGCCTTCGTTGTTTAAAGACACCCACCATTACTGCGTTACTTGTGAGCGTTGCCAGAAGTTAGGAACCATTTCCCGTAGAAATATGATGCATTTGAACCCTATTCTAGTTATTGAGGTCTTTGACGTTTGGGCCATTGATTTTAGGGGTCCTTTTCCTAATTCTTTTGGTTAAATTTACATCCTTGTCGTTGTAGACTATGTGTCTAAGTGGGTTGAGGCGGTTTCGTATAGAACAAATGACCACAAGGTTGTGGTCCAGTTTTTGAATGATAACATATTTGCACGTTTTGGTACACCGCGGGCTATAATTAGTGATGGAAGGTCGCACTTTTTTAATCGACCATTTAAGCTTTTAATGAAGAAATATGGTATTACCCACAAAGTAGCTACCCCATATCACCCACATACTAGCGGTCAAGTAGAGGTTTCCAACAAGGAAATACAATTTTAGAGAAAACAGTTAATCCTAATCGGAAAGACTGGTCATTGAGGCTTACTGATGCCTTATGGGCTTACCATACTGTGTTTAAGACCCCCATTGGAATGTCACCTTATCGTCTAGTTTTTGGAAAGACATGTCACCTACCCGTCGAGATAGAGCATAGAGCATATTGGGATGTAACACAACTAATTTTTTTGCTTGACAAGGCAGGAACTCACAGGAATCTCCAGCTCAATGAGTTGGACGAGATTTGTAAGGATGCATACGATAGTGCTAAGGAGTATAAGAACAAAATGAAACTTGTGAATGATAAAAATATTTTAAGAAAGTCATTTTCTCCAGGTCAAAAAGTTCTTCTGTATGATACCCGTTTGCATTTATTCCCCCGGAAGTTACGGTCTCGATGGACGGGTCCTTTTATAGTTCGCACTGTTTTTCCTCATGGTGCTATTGAGATTGAGACACTGGATGGTAGTAGTTCTTCAAAGGTTAACGGTCAGAGATTGAAACCCTTTTTAGAGCCTTTTCATACAGGTGATGTTGAGGAGGTCCCACTGGAGGACCCTGCTTACCTTGATTGACCATCAAGGATGTTGTTGTACATTAGTAAGTTTTTGTAGGTTTTTGTTTTTATTTTTCTGTCTTATTCTCCAAAGAAGGATTGTTATGCTTCACCAGGTACTATCTTTCTGACTTACCCCTTTATCCTCTAGTTACCTATATTTTTGTTATTGCACCTTAATTTGAAACATTGAGGACAATATTAGGTTTAAGTTTGGGGGTAAGGGAGAAACTTTTAGTTGAAATAATAAAACTCCAAACTTTAGAAACTTATGAACAATTAAGGGTGACACTAACCATTCTAGGTAGATGGAAACTTTACTTTTTTTCTATAAGAATTGGTGTACCCAGCTAAATGGTCTATTCATAAAAGGATTCCTAGCTCAGGTGTTAGAAATAACATGATAGTTGTCACCATATCTCGGAATCTATCTTGACTATATCATCTTCTGTTTTTATTTTTATAATTTTTGTGTTTCTCTAAGTGATTTGGTGGGGCACCAGTATCAAATTGTTATCACCGCCAGGACGAAGTAGAGGGTTTGATATCAAGCCCCATTATTGTATTATCTTTAAAAAAAAAATCGAGTATTGACACTTTGATAGCAATATATGTGTGTTCTCCCTGTCTCCGTCGCCTAAGCATGCGTGGAATGCAGGATGCATGAGAACTATCATATACTATGCTGATAAGGAGTATACGCTTGGATTCATTTGATCCAATCATGTTGTCAGTACATTTAAAATATTTTCAATAAATCGACCGCTGGGACCCTTGTATATACCAGCTGAGTCGATACTAGTATAAGGAGTAAGAGTAGTGGGACCGTATCGCAATCTATTCATCCTGGCATTGACCTTCAGAAAGATATGGGAAACACCGTTCACCTTAGTCAACACGTACAAACTTCACTTTGTCTATATCCATCTTCTAAATCTTTTCATGTGATTGTATTTTGATAGATTCTGAGTATTGTGGTTGAATGACTATTTAAGTAGAGTTTTGAATTCTTGTATGAATTTTAGTACGCTGAGTAAAAACCCGTGTGCAGCGACTCATATAGGGTAATGATTCTTATAGGCGAAGAATTTAGTATGCCAACTAAATAGTTTGTTTAGTGTCTATCCTTAATCGTTCACATGTAGCTAGGGTTTGGAGTAAAGGTTTTGTGGGGTATATCTCTTGTAAACCCTCATGAGACAAAACTCGTCCACTAGGGACACCTAGGGGTTTAAAAGCTTATTGCACACGCTAAGTGCAATTGCGATGCTTGCGAAAGTGAGTTAGGATTTAATTTAATTTTCTGGATTAGATTTGCTCGAGGACTAGCAAATAATAAGTTTGGGGGTATTTGATAGCAAATAATAAGTTTGTGTCTAATTTGATCTCACTTCTCTATTATTGTTAGTCCTTATTTTGTACTAATATTGTATTTTCATTGTGTTTGTAGGTATTTTTGAGATTAAAATAATTGTGAAAAATTGGTTGTAAAAGTATTAAAGGCACACCTAATTTGGATAAAGGCACCCCATTTACTAAATGCACCTATTCTCTCTCGTTTAAAAACTGAAATGGCGGGGAAAGTGGTTCAAATATTTATGAATCTGTGAAGAATTGAACAAGATATTTTTGGGTTAATTGCAAGAGTTTAGGACAAGATTATTCTTGTCTTAATTAGTATATGAGTTGTACAACAGAATCAATCCAGAAGTCAAAACAAAATCCCTTATCAAATCAAAAAAAGTGAGAATATATTCGGAGATAATTCTGTTTAAAAGTCGTATAACTTTTTTCGATCTTTCAATGTTTTTGGGATATCTAAGTATACATAGCCAGAGATGCAACAGGTCCCAGAGTTTAAAAGGAAGAAAATCAGGACAGAGAGAAACAAAATATTCTCGAGTTATAAAAAATATTCTGTGAGAATTAAAGGGGGAGATTTGGGAGATGTTATGGGTATATAAAGGAGTGTCGAGGGTCACATTGGAGGAGAGAATCTTGGGGAGAGCCCAGGAGGCAAACAGAGCGATCAAATTCAATCCTGAAAAATTGATGTTGATGCTGCATGAAGAACAAGGAATAGGCAATAGAATCTTCAACCAATCGGTCACATATTCTTCATCGGTTTGCAACGGATATTATCACAACTGCAACGTTTATCTTCAGTTGTAACAGTTCCTTCAACCTGTTTGCAACGGATATTATCACAACTGCAATGTTTATCTTCAGTTGTAACAGTTCCTTCAACCTGTTTGCAACGGATATTATCGCATTTGCAACATTTATTTTCAGCTCTTTTGTAATAGTTAGTCTATAACGTCTATAAGCGTTGCAAACTCATTGTTTTCTTTGTTTTACTCCATTTTTATCATTTGTAAACATTTAGTGAGCCATGAACCATAATTTTGAGTGAATGATTAATATGAGGAGCTAAACCCCATCTCTGAGGCGACGGAGGAAGCTATTTTTCCAAAGATTATGTGGTAATATTTATTTAATTAATTTATGCAATTCTTTTGTGATTATTTACCTTGGTTAAAAATTGATTTAATGATTTTTATTAAGTAATTGTGATTTCGTTAGATGGTACATGCTTGGCCTAGGTTTTAGATGTTCCATGCTTTTGTCATACAATTATTGTTTTAAAAACCTACTTGTTGCAATATTTTAGAATCAAATTAAATGTAAGAATTGCATGATTATAATTATTGAATTAAATCATTTAAAATTTGGAAAATAGTGGAATCTTAGCCTCAGTTTACTCTCAATGTTGTTATCAATTTTATTTGAGTTTTGCTATTTTTAGTCTTAGAAATTAGGTTTAAGAACAAATCTTCACAAGTCTTGAACGAACTTTATTTACCACTATTACAAAACCATCAGAGCAATTATGTGTATAAACAACACTAGTTAGTGGATCTTGATCTAAGATTCTAACTGCTAGGATTAACCTATAAATTCACACAATATAAAGTATCCAACCAAATTACACTTAGAATGACCTACTACTAGGTGGTTTAGACAAATAGAATATGGTAGTCAAGAACTTTTGTATTCGGTTTAGAAGGAATTTCGGGGATAACACTGATCTAGGTGTTATTCTACGGTTAGTGATAATCTATGATTAATGAAGAATAGATGAATATACTAACTTGATGATTGTTTAGTAACAAAGAAGGATTCATCGGTCATATTTCTCTCCACTGATTGCATCTTAATTAATTTAATCATTTTTGTTAATTATTACTAATTTAAAATAAATCCCCTTTATGACGTTTGACAGCCAAAACTCCTCGTTCATCTTGGGAACGAATCTTAATTAGTACTATATTATTCATTAGTAAAGTAGAAGATAAGTAAATTAATTCACTTACGACACGCATCAACAACAAACCTTAACCTTGCGGTAGAATTTAGTTATCGTTAGAAAACTCCAGATTTTAACCTTTCACAAAAAACCTTAATGCCCAGAGATTAACCGCACAAATTTCTAAAGCATTCAAACTTCATGAAAGGTTATGGAAAAAATAAGCAACCGGATAACAAAAAATCAAAAAAACACAAATATCGTTGACATCCCAAAAGTGTTTATTAACATGAGCGACCCAATAAAAAGATGATACAAGAGAAGACGAAGGTCCATGACCGTTATATCTCCTCACGGCACTTGCGTTACATCTCAACCCAATGGTAGTGGAAGCACCATATTTTCACACAACGTCCGTAAAAGCATCACAAGATATCTCAAGTTGAGATTCATATGTGCAACATCCGTGTTACTCCGACCAACAAGAACAATGAGAACCCCCAACCTCCTGATGCATGTCATAAGTGCACAAATTAATTCACTCATCTTTTACATTACTAATGAATAATATAGTAGTAAATAAGATTCGTTCGCAAGAAAAACTATGAGTTTTAGTTGTCAAACGTCACAAGAGGGATTTGTTTTAGATTAATAATAATTAACAGAATGATTAAAAGTAATTAAATTGCAAGCAATTGAGAGAAATATGATCGAGGAATCCTTATACGTTACTAAACAGTTATCCAATTAGTACATTCATTTATTCTTCATTAATCACATATTATCACCAACCTTAAGATAACAAGTACGCTTAGTTATCCCCAAAATTCCTTATACCACTGGGCAACATGTAAGCTTAGTCACTTAATTTTATCCCTCTGAGCCACCATGAAGTACGTTCTCAAGGTGTAACTCAGACGAATGCATGAATTTAGGTTTGATATTAACAATTAAACTCAGTATGCTCGGTTCACTTATTAGTGTTGTTTTTACTTGCGATTGATCCACAACAATATCCCTCTGCAAGGTCTCACAATTTCTACTTGTGCAGGAGTTGTTCAACAATTACAGATATCAAAATTCTTTACTAGCATTAGATTATTTAACAAACTAATTTATTTGGTCACCTAAACAATTAATCAATCAATCATAAACATTAATTAGTAAGACCAAACAATAATCATGTGAGCTATTAAAAAATAAATTTATATACTAAATTAAATCATTTATTAAAACTTGGAATTCTTCATTAATCAATAAGAAGTTTAGCAACTCATGGAATTAGTAAAATCCATGAGTTAAATAAAAGGTAATCAGAAACAAATAGTTAGGTGGTGGAAACACTCCAAAATCCTAGTTTTTCTCCCAAAAGTTTGATGAAAATCAATATAGAAGTCTTCTAAAATCCTATTAGAAAATCTCTTCAATAGTCCCCAAGTTGTAGAAAGCGCGTACCTCGAATCTCATGCAAAACAGCCGTTAAATAGCCCCAAAATAGCATGATTGATAAAAAGGGATACCATTACTAGCGAGGGTGATACAATTTTATCGATCTGATGGTCAGGATTGTTTAGAATCTGTTTGTCCTATATGGAATGGTATCACCCCGCTAATAATAGTATGTCCCGTTATAAATCATGAAAAATACCAGAAATCAATTATTCCCGTCTAAAGAGAAACATACATGGTTTTTGAACGCTTGTCACACTTTTGAACAGGAACCGTGATTAAATGTTCCGTAAAAGAAAACTTAAAGTTTTTTATTTTTCTTACTCTGCTTACACAAAATTACTGATTATGAGATTTTTTTTTCTTTTTTTTGGTGATACTCGTTCAGCTTGCGCCGAGCAACAATAGCAACCTTCCCCCAACACCAATCGAGCAAAGCTTTACTTTTCGGTCGTAAAACTAGTTTAACCGACGTCACTCCCTTGAGATGGTTCATCTAAAGATTGACGAGCTGATCCTATCAATTGCAATACACCTAGGTCAAGCACAAATGTGGGAACACAGATTTTCTTCATCAACTCTCTGCAATATCCACCTATAGACTTCAAAACCTATCCTCGTCTCTTCCATCAACCTAAAGATTAACTAAGCTCTCCATTTTCATCATCGTTCTTTATTCACTGCCTATAGAAATCAATATCGTGCATCACTTCCATTAATATTCATCACTTCCATCATTATGGCTCGATCAATACCATCAACTCTGCCAGATACTCAAGCTCCATCTTCATCTTCAATATTCGTCACCACCATCATATCCCTGCCAAACAGACCCATCATCATCACTCGATCCATCAAACCATCAATCACAGTCACCACCATCACTATTTCTTCACTGCCAACACCATTCTCTGTCATCAATTCCATCAACCAACCGTAGTTTTTTTTTTTCATCTCCCAATCAATTCCTCAACTGAATTTGAATCCCAGCTCGAGTTCTTCCCCATATCCATCATCTTCACTAACTCCAATAACGACAGCACCATTTATTTGTAATACCCATTTCAAACACAACCCATATCTTCGAAATGCTCCATCTTTGCTATGCCATCTGTGTTTGACAGAAACACCCTAAATCACCATTTATGGTAGCACCAAAGTCGGATGCATGAAGATCCTAATTGAATTTTACAATTAGAATTTGGTGAAGACGATGGCTTTTAATGGTAGCTAGCAATACCCAAGTCTGAGCAACACTCATAGCATAAATACGAGTCTTCGAAATTCCTTCTTAAAATGGTTCCAGGAACCTTGCTTTTAACCAGAAAACCAGGCTTGCTCGCTGTGAACTACATATTCGAAAAAGGAAGACGAAGGTGCCCTTGGTAAGTAGGTCTGGCGCTCTTAACACTTAAAGTTGTCCCCATAGAAGATAATGCGAGTGCCATCAACATGTGGGCTTCCCCCAAGAATTGTTTTATAAAGAATAAGGGTTTCCCCAAGTAAAAGGTCTGGCGCTTTTAGTAATTCGTGTTTCAAACTCGTTGAACTCTCAGTTATGGGAACTGATATACTTAACTTCTCATTTTGCTCGTAAGTTCTTTATACGACGTCAGAATGAGCTCATTCTTTTACCGATGGTTTCGTCTCTTCGTTCTCTACAAGATGATAAGAAGAAATGCTGGATTTAGACGAGTTCCACTTATAGCTAACTTTTTTTTTGTACAATTAAATGCCCTATTAATTCATTTTTCTTGTATGATTTCGTCTAATTAAAAATCTAGAAAATACTAATATGCATGAAATTAACATTCAAAATATATAAAAGTATGCACTTATCACCTCCTCAAGAGCTTCAGCAGCAAAGTAGATCTTATCGCCAACCTCTAGTTCTTCCTGCAAAACAAGCTTATATTCCCTATCTAGATGAACAACTTTTTTCTTTAGATTCTACATGCTTTTAAAAACATTTGAATATCGGCGAGTACCATTGTTCAGCTGCATAACCCAACCAAAGGTCATTAAAAGACAATCAAAAAAGATTACGGATGAAAGGATGACAAAAGATTACCTTACCAGCAGAAGGCTTATGAGGTAAGCAGGCTGCGGGAGGAGAAGACGCCTTTACAAGGTCCGCAAACCCCGAAACTCTTTGAACAATATCCCACCATGCATTATCGCTATCACCTGGGAAAAAAATTAGAATAATAAGACACTATGTTACCAGCACTCCGACGCAAACATCAAAGACAAAGCCAAAAACGAAATACTTATTCGAAGAAGAAGAAAATGCAGCATCAACATAAAAACAAGGATCGACCATTAAAAGAAAGAAAATAAATGAAGGCGTAGAAGAAATGAAGACAAAAGAAATGAATAACCAAAAAATATTTATAATTAAACCAACCATAAGGAAAATATAATCGTACCCCTTATAAGACAAGCAACCGCAACGATTCAGAAATCCGAAACACACCTCCATAAAAAAATAACTTCACAAGACATTGTCTTCGTATTACCTCTGAAACACCACGAGTAATAGAAACATGACTTTCACTGGAAAAATATATAGTTAATTGGTTCAATAACCCATATATTCCTTTTTATGGGTATAGAAAACATGTAAAAATAGATACTATTTGAATACCCAAGGATAATTAAGATAGTTTTTTAATATCCAAATAGACTATTTCACCCAATTTTATAACTAATTTTTTATATCCCAAATACTAAAATACCCTTGTACTTAAATAGCAATATTATTATTATTAACCATTAATAGAGAGCATGCGATTAGTACACATGAAATTATTATTATTATTATTTTAGGATTTATACCATTCTTGCTATACAGTGCAGATTCTAGTCACTGACTGATCAGATGAATACTTCCGATCAATGAAAATTATTGTATTGTGAGCTCTCGTCAAAGAAAATTTGTGTATTTGATTTTAGTTCAAAATTTGGACTACATTTATTCCTTCCTGCCTTAACACTCTCATTAGTTATAAACAAAATAATCCAAAGCAAGTCGTACGTAAATCCGTAGCGACGTGACAGTCTCACAAGGCTTGGATTTGATTCATTTGAATGTTCGTCATAACAATAGCTAGTGAATAATAATTCTAACAAACATAGTTTTCCAGCACGGAAATCGTCAGAAAACTCAAAGCACAATGACCACTAACTTGTTATCTGACTAACCACTGTTATAACTTAGGATTGAATTCTCAAATGTATTCAGTATATGAGTCGTGGCTCTAATTGAATTCTTTTAGAGAATTTCTTGCTCATGTGGTGTATAAAAAGGTTTGGTTGAGTCATAAAAGAGGTTAGGAAGGTTGGGTCGAGCTCAGGAAGCTAAACAGAGTGAAAAAAATCACTTCAGAAAATTTTGTGCTGCTGCTGCTGAAGAAGACGGGAAGAACAGAGAAAAGGCAATGGTTTCTTCAACCCATCAGCAATGTTTATCTTTAGGCTTGCAACGTTTATCTTCAGCTGCAACGGTTTCTTCAACCAATCAGCAACATTTATCTTCAGCTTCGCAACGTTTATCTTCAGCTTCATTGCAACGTTTATCTTCAGCTTCACAACATTTATCTTCAGCTTCATTGCAACAGTTAATTTGTAACACCAAAAAAACGTTACAGAATTCCTATTTTATTATTTTTAGCTTATTTTCTTCTTCTCAAGCACTTTTGAGCCATGTACCAATCTTTTGAGAGTATTTTGAGCATGATGATACTAGTTTCATACTAGTATAAACATGGATGAAAAAAAATTCAAGTTAGGATGCAACCAGATTCATCATTGCTATTTTCGAATATTTTTTTTCAATTTTTTTTAAACCAGAATGCAACCAGTTTCATCCTAGCTATTTTTCAAATATTTTTATTTTCTTAGTTTAAATCATGATGCATCCAGTTTCATCCAAGCTATTTTTTGAATAACTTTTTCTATTTTATTTTAATTCAGGATGCAACCAGTTTCATCCTAGCTATTTTCTTTCGGAAAAAAATATTTTGAATTTACTATCAACAATGGATCTTGTTTTATAGATAATTTAAAATCGCTTCCAAAAATATAAGTTTTATTAAAATCGGATATATATTTTAAAAGTTATGAATATTTTTGTGATTTGCTTTTAAATTGGAGAGTGAAATAATAAAAAAGAAATAAATATAAAGATGAGGGACATAATTGTGTTATTTTCTTGTGTTCATTTCACTCATTTCTCATTTTTATATGTCCTCTAGAATCATAATTTAGAAAATCTTGGACAATAGATCCAATTTTTAAAAAATATATTCAAAGTTAATGATAAGAAGAAGAAAAATGGTAGAATGTGATATCATATGTATCTAAAAGTTTTTTCGACTAATATACAAGGCTACAAGCCCAATCTATGTAGTAGTATATCTTAGAATGAATATAACTTAACCAACATAACCCTTAAAAATGAATATAACTTAGCCAATATAACCCTTAAAAAGTACCGGATCATGGGGAGTATCCAATATGTAGAAACTCTTAATGTCCAAGCAAAGAGGCTCTCGGTCTTGGAATATTCTCTCTCACTCGGCTGGTTATAATCTAATAGAATACAAGTTTTTTCTCTATTATGTATCCATTTATATGTATGTTTATCTGGCATTTAGTCATAGTGTTCTGAGTGTTACTTTCTTAGTTTTATTTGGGTGTAAGTTAGCTCTATATTTATAACACCTATAGTAGTTTTCAAAATTTGTTGGTCCATCTTTAGCGGGCTTTAATTGATATGTAACTCAACCAGCTATATTTCTTTTTCATGGGAGCAAAATACTATGAGTAGGCGCAAGCCCAACGGTAGGAAGTCAGCAGAAGCTGCAGAACTATGAGAGACTCAAAAAATTTATGATTCGGTTTCTTAATTTTCAGTGAAAACTTTCATTTTTTTTTTAATATATCGGTACGTGTGTCTAGTAGATTTTTAAGGGTACGGGTGTCTAATGATTTTTAAACCAGCACTTGCATTCAATCCAAAAACGGACGGGTCGGGTTAACAGGATGGATGAATTTTGCTCAGCCCAAGCTGCTTAGTAAAGAGAAAGAAACTTTGACAAAGATTATCAGGCCCAAGTTCATTTTCAGGTTCTGTTTGGGCTTTTACAGTTGTGTTTACGTGGTCAAGCCGAAGTCCAAAAAGTGAAATCTACAGTCAGGTTTATTTTTTTATTTTTTTCTTACCGTCAAACTTACGGACGAAAAAATTCACGCTCGCACCCTTTTTCTCGTCAAATATTTCTCACAGGCCCAAAATTTTAGAAATTCTATTTCGTTTTATTCTCTGGTCTCTTTCCTTCTCCGCCTCCCTGTCTTCTCCCTCACCTCTTTCTCCTTCAACTGATTACCAAAATTAAAACCTAAACTAGTGAAAAATCAATAATCAAATCTCATATTTGCAAACTCATATTATAGAAATTAAATCTTTGAATAATCTAATTTCGCAAACCCAAGAGAGTAGATTTTGAGATCTAAGAAGATTCAAGTATAAACCTTAGAAAATTGATTTTGCAATTTCTTAGAAGAAGAATTTTTTATTTGTTTTTACTTTTGATTTTGAGGTCAATCTGTGAGTGATATATTTAGTTAGTTTCTGATTTTTTTTAATTGGATTTGTATCTTTAAAGGAACAAATGGATCATAGGGTATTTCTTATGTTATTGGTTTCTCACTTTCCTTTCTATTTTTAACGTGTGTTTTTTTTTTTTGTCAGTGGAAGAAGTCTATGAAGAATTGGGTATACATTGATAAAAAAAAATTCATATTGGAATATGAAGAACCTGGTCCAAAAGTGAATCTGATTTATCTTTAGCCGGAAGGGTAAATCCAACTAGAAATCAGATGTATAACCAATTATGCGGTAGAGAAAATGGATGCATAATCCGTTATGCATCTACAAAAAAGGATGCATAATTTGTTATGCAGTCGAGAAAATGGAAGCATATTGCATTATGCATCATTTTTGCTTTTATCAATGTTATCAACCAAAAAATGGTTGCATAATCTGTTATGCAGCTACAAAAATGACCGCATAACCTGTTATGCAGTCGAGAAAATGATGCATAATCTGTTATGCAGACGATAAAATGGCAGCATATTGCATTATGCATCACTTTTGCTTTTAGTGTTGTTATCAACCAAAAAATGGTTGCATAATATTTTATGCAGCTACAAAAATGACTGCATAACCTGTTATGCAGTTGAGAAAATGGATGCATAATTCGTTATGCAGCTACAAAAATAACTGCATAACATTGTATTATGAATTCATTTTTTGTTAGAATATAATTTTTGAGGTATATACACCGTTTTAATCAGTGGTTGCCTAACCAAATTAGTGGATGCATGAATCAATATATGGCTGCACAATGTGTTATACATCATTTGTGGTGGTTGCATAATTAATTATACATCACTTTTTTTTCGTTCGAATGATTTTTTAGGCATGTACATCGTTTTAGTGGTTACAAAGGCAAATTAGTGGATGCATAAACCAAAATATGGGTGCATAATGTGTTATGCATCCTTTGTGGTGGTTGCATAATGTGTTATGCATCTTTTGCGGTGGATGAATAATGGCTATGTATCCAATTTTTGAAATTTGTGTCTAAAAGGACAAACACCTCCGATTTTCTCGTTAAAAAATATAAATTTGATATTGTTGTTTGTACTCGTTGTGTAGATCTCTTTAAAAGCTTTCCAACGAGATAAAATTTGTAAAATTCCAATGCACGGATTTTTAGATATGTTATATTCTAATTTGGTTACCAATTATACTCCTGAAAAAATATGATGTGTAACGAGTTATTCATATATTTTTTATAATTTTAAATAATTATGAGTGTCACAAAAACTAAAAATATTTTAGAGATAATAATAAAAATAATATATTTTTTAAACGTCTAAAATCTCCGTCTGAAAATGAAGAAGGTTGACTTGGGCCAACCATACGTTAGATATCAGTTTCAACAACCTGTCAACCTCCACCAGTCCACCACCACTTTTTTACACCTTACAAATTTGTTGACACCATTACTCAGATGGTCTGGCAGTACTACATTTCCCTACTGATTAATCCCTTAATCCCCTCCCTTGAAATTAATAAGGGGATTTTCTTACGTGGCATTAAACTACTATCTCCATGACACCTTTTGATGGAAAATTTTGGCATTAAACCACTTCTCCATAACACCTTTTGATGGAAAATTTTGGGGGACACATATTCGGGATAGATAGCATTTTCGGTTTGGGGTACATATGGGCCTCTCTCTCGGTGTCTCTGCCTACTCTGTCCGCCTCCCTGCATGCCCAGTTTCCCATAAAGCTGATCCATACTTAATATAACCCGGGAAGCCCCCACTTCAACGGCCTTACCTATATATTACTAGTAGTATGTATTCAAATCCTTTTCCTTTTTTGGCTTTATAAGCTACGAGAGTATAACGGTTTCCTTTCCTATATTTGTTACTATCCTTCCATTTTTCATCGGTGACTTTGTTAAATATGTTACACTAGATCAGGCTTTGATAGCACTGGTAGGACTATTAGATTCATGTCATGAACTCCGAATCTCCGTATACTATGCCGACGTCTAAAATTTCATCACACTTGTGTTGGAAGGGACGAATACTCGTGTCATGTGTTTAGGAGAAGTAGATGAAACAGATGATAAAGGCAAATAGAAATACATCATCAAGATACTATAGTCCGCTAGTTGTACGATTCTTGATCTTGTGAATTCCACAAACTACCTCTTAAAATGTGACTCATTGCTCGGATACTGATCAAAATGATTTATTTGATTTATTTGTTTATTTTCTCTCAAAATGAATTTTAATAATTTGATATTTCTTTTGTCCCACTAATAAATGACCTATTCGTTTTTAAATTTTGTCTCACTAAAATAAAGGTATATTTCTAAAACTAACATTTTAATTGATTATTGTTAGTATAAAAAATATGTATAATTTGATAGTCATGTTTATATTCATTACATAGGTGTTTTAAAATATTTTTTAATTGTATAAAGTTTATGAATATCCGTGATATGGTTTGAAAGATATATCATTTTTAAATTTTACTAATTATTATCCATAAAATTATAATTGGAAAAAAAAATACTTAAAAATATTCATTTCTTCTCTTTACTTTAAGAATTGTGCAATCTTAAACTAAATCATCTATTAGTGGGATGAAAAAAATATTTTATTTTACTATTACTTGTGCACTTTGTTAGTGTGTAAACATTTTTTTGATGGACTTTCAAAGCTGAATAGTATTTTCTTTTCTGTAATTTCTAATTTGGTAATAATCCATGCACAACTAGTTTAGTGATTCATCTTCACTGGAATAACTAAAATGAGCACCTACATATGCGAGAAATTTTTGAAAGCGGTCAACAGTATAAAACCCAACGAAATAAAATGGAAAATCTTACTTATTGTCCTGACTCAATATTTATTTTATGACCAAAACTATATTTTTTAACCCAAAATTTACATCTTCACATTAATTTTTTCTTTTTCTTTTTATATAACAACTGTGTTGTTCAAGTTGTTAGTTGTTATGAGAATGGTAATAAATTCAAAAGGGTTCTTGGAATTGGGGTTTTAGTGGAGTGGTTGACCAAATTTGGGTTTTTGGAATTAGGGTTTCAAGGCGTGCATAGGTACATGATGCCATGATGGTTTCTATAATTCAATTGATTACATCCAATTGATTTTGTAATCCTAATTTGAGATTTCACAATTGGTTTTGTAACCGTAATTTGAGATTTTTGTAATTCTATTATAGTTATTAGTTAGTTGATGATGGGTTTCCTATTTTCCTTAGTCCTGATTCATAAGGATGTTGAAGACAACTTTTAAATAAACCGTACAACTCGTCAACTCTTTAGTTTATAGGCAATTTGATTAGGTAGTTGATGATAATAATTTGAAATTTTAAATTAGTACTGATGTTGAAGATTACTAGATTTTTTTTTTGAAGCATAAAGAAGAAGAAGATTACAGATTTTAAAGACAACTCTTTAGTTTATAGGAAATAATATTTAACAAATTGTCACTGGGTAAAACCGGCAAAAAGCCATACAAAACCAGCCCGAGTCGACCAGTCCAAAATAAACTGAGTAAAGGCCGGTTCGTAACAGTTTTCAAATTATAAACCAATCGTTGGTCGGTTCGGTCGACAGTTTAGGTAAACACTATTTACGTAGTTCAACATTTGTATATGACCCAAAATCTCTCGCGTGTTCCTATATATGTATTGTGACCTAAAATCTCTCCCTTGCTCCAATAACTGACATTGTAATACAAGAATTATTTATTTTTTTTATTTTTTTTAGAAAACCTTAAATCTCATTATTTATAAGCAAGAGATGATTATAAGGGGGAAACTCTTACATCAATGAACAAAATACGACAACAGATGCTAAACAAATAAAGTGAAAAGGGAAAGATTGTGGAATCGTTGAATCATCCAATAAAATCAGAGAAGGAATGGTGTTAGGAGCGATCTTTAACCATTTTTCTTCCTTAAAAAGATATGCTCCCATAAAGAAGAAGTAATTTGCCCAATATTTTGGTTGATACCAATTCCCAAATCCTAGTTCTTTGTCCTCCAGGGTTCACCTGAAATCTTCAATTAATACAAACTCACTTGTCTCGGCCCAAAACTTACAAACAAGCACCATGAAGGTGCAGGGAGATGAAGAGGGACGGATAAACGACATGGAAAATTGGTAACTAACAAGAAAACCAGTGCCCCCTAGAAAAACAAAGACTCGAAAGAAAGATGTAAAAAAGACGGACTAAGAAAACTAAACCTAGAAATACAATAAAGGTAGGAGCTAAGATCTGCTCAGAAGAGAAAATCAGAGCTCTTCGGTGCCCGCCTGAATCTGGCTGGAGAAGAGAACGGAAATTGCCTAGAGATAGAAGAAAAAGAAAAAGAATTTCTCTCAGGCGTGAAAGAAAAGTTTATTTCGTAATCCAAGCTATGCAACGTAATCTAAAGTATATTTCACGCGTAAAGATGTTTTGAGATACCATTAAAAATAAATAATCGCCTTAACTAATTCTAAAATTTTCTGGAAGCAATTTTTTGAAACAAATAAAAGTTTGCTTCTAATTTCTAAATTTGATTCAATCACCAAACAGGGTGTAAAATTTCACAAACTGACATAAGAAATCATATTTTGTTGCTAAAAATTAATGATCATATATATGTAACATTACTAGAGTTTTAGTTAAACTATTTCTTAAAAACTATTGGATAACTTAAAGCAGGAATTTTTTAGATGCTGAAAATGAAGTGAAAATAATGGACAACTTCAGTACTAAAAGATGTTATGAGCTTTTGGACAAGGACCATGCATAATGAGGTTTTGACAAGCATCTTTGGATTAGAAATATTCCTGAAAAGATCAGTTTTATGATGTGGGGGTATTTTCATAACTCTCTTCCTACTAGAAATATGTTATGGCAGAGGGGAGTCAATGTTGACACTGAAACTTATGTTTTATGCAACCATGGGTGGATAATAGGGATCATCTTTTGTTGCGTTATACATTTACGTATGAAGTGTGAATGCATTGTGTGAAAGCCTTTCGTATTTCGCGGACTACATTTGATACTCTTGCACCCGCAATTTAAGATTGGGATATAAGCTTTCTAAATAATATATGTAGTAAGGTATGGAGCGTTGTGCATTTTGTGATAGTATGAAATTGTAAAGAGAGAAATGGCAGGATTTTTGGAGCTCGAGCAAAGACTGAAGATGAGATCAAAGTTTTGATTATGCAAACTGTTGTTTTTTGGAGTTGTAAACTTGATACTTTTAGGCGTATTAGTTCAAGACAAATTCTCAACAACTTGAAGATGATATTGCGTTTGAAATCATCTGCTAATGAGTCTATAATTGAATGGTTACTTTCTTATTAACTGAACAACCGAAAGGGGTCCTTTTATATGGTGACATGGGAGGAAAAAATACAAATATTTTTTGTGACTATTTCAATTTCGTTTTTCTTTTAATATCTCCAGATCTAAACTAAATTGTTCAAATTGGGGTGAAAATAATAAAATTAAATACTTAACTTATGGTTTAACTTTAAAATATCGCTCAAACTTGATGTATTTTAAAATATGTTAGGAAAAGAAGACTTTTGAATAGCCATAAAAAGTCCTGAAACTGTCGTAATTTTTTTACAACTATTTCGAATTCTAGATTTTTAAATTGCTTCATACCTAACTCAAGTTTCTTCAATTGGAGTCAAAGTCATTCAGTTGCACTATAAACTAAATTCAATTTACTCTAAATTGACTACAATAAATTTAGAATGACCAATGAATTTAAAAGGTTTGTAAGTGAACAATTACAAGGAAGGGAGGATACTTGTGCTTCTTCTAATGTTTCTTCTAGTGTGTTGGATAAAACGCGACAACTGGAAGAGATCATCATTCAGGCCACTTAAAGTATACATGATTCAAATGAAGAATTTCAACGGAATATGGTAAACATCCAAAGGGAGTATGCCATATATGAAGATGAGAAACCTTTGGAAAGTCTTGGAAACAATGATGAAGTTATACCAACTCCGGATCATAATAACGATCATTCACCTATTCAAAATGTGGATCCTTGGTATAACGAGATGATTGCTTTAAAAAATTTCCTTGCAATTAGATTTGATTCCGCAACAATATATGATCCTGAAGTAAAGAGTGTTAAAAAGGATGATATTAATATTAGTCACACTAACTCCATCAATGACCAACCTTATGTTAGTTATGATAGTGACGATGAGTATGAAAGTGCATCATTTGAACCAATTCATAGTGACATTCCCAAAAGGTGCACAATGGAATCTTTTTGGGATTAAGATGAAGAAGAAGAGGAGTATGCCATATATGAAAATAAAACCGAATTGAGTAATATTGTCGAAGACCTAATTGAGCTTGTCGAGGATGATATTGATAATGTTGATGCCAAGATTCTTGTTGAGCCATAATTTAATGAAGAACGGTTAGAAAGTTTGATAAAGGACCACAATACACAAGAGGTAAGTAATTTATTAGAATTTTTGGAAAAAGATGTGGATCCTTCAATACAAGAAAATTTAGAAGGTTTGACTAAACCTTTGCTTATTGATCCTTTTCCTTTACCTCGTTTTTGCTTGAATGTATGTGCTTCAGAAGTTTTGTTGTATTACTTTGCTTCTAAATATCCTCCTTTGGAAATATTTGATTCTCATACTATGCATGTTAGCAAAGAGGAATCTATAGAAGTTCCCTAATTCTATGTTCTTTATCCACTTCCGAGTGTAGAAAATACTAAGTGTAAGGGAAACTTCTATCGAGCGATAACTTCAATATTATTTTTTTGTACTAATTTTTGTATGAAGGTATTGTTTGCAATGCAGATTGTTGTATGGAAGGATCCTCAAATTTTCAGATTGTTGGTCTACGAGCGACCAGAGAGTCGGGATGACGACGTTAAACCAAGTCTTGAATTGGCGAAAACCCATTGGTTTTGTATTTCTATCCTTATCTGTTTAGTTTTATTTTTTATTTTTTTATTCATTATAGGATTTTCCATCTTGATTTTCCATTGGATGAGTCAAGTTACATTGAGGACAATGTAAAGTTTAAGTGTGGGGAGTGGTTAAGCATTTAAATTTTTAGTATTCACTTTTATAGGTAGAATTTTTAACTTTTTGCACATATTTGCATGAAAACCTCCAACTTTTAGAGATTTTAGAGTCACTTAGTATACTTCTAGCTAAGTTTACATAGGGAGTTCTTACCGAAATAACTGAACTTATAAGTATTAGAGAACTATATTCGGGTTGCTTAGTTGTTGAGAGGCTAGAGCTAACAAAAAAGGACTTAAACCGCTGGTAGAGAATACAATATTAGAGAATTTGACCATTCAATACCCATGAGTGAGGCACAAGACCTTTAATTTTTTCGTTTAGGGTGTTTCGTCTACGCAAATTCTGAGTAGAATGATGAGCTACCCAGCGTCGTACCAATTTTATCACTACTTTTTGATCTTTTGAATGTTAATTCTATCAATAACAAAGGTGTCATCAATGCTAA
The DNA here is from genome assembly GCA_023531435.1 of Papaver californicum. Taxonomy (NCBI): domain Eukaryota; kingdom Viridiplantae; phylum Streptophyta; class Magnoliopsida; order Ranunculales; family Papaveraceae; genus Papaver; species Papaver californicum. The sequence goes on along the minus strand of JAJJMC010003566.1, from coordinate 70,229 downwards.
CTTTATCTTGTACTCTTGTTTTCAGTTGACACAATTCTCTCGTCAAGCAGCAATAGAAACACATCATCATCAACAAGCGGAACATCAAAATCATGAAGAAAGTTGAAGACATTCAAGGTTTACAAGCAACAGTACAAGAAAGAGCAAATTTCATATTCAAGTAAAGCAACAATACAATGAGGAGAATTATATATACATGTTGAAGACTTATGTACAAGAGCGAAAGAAATCAAAAGATGAGAGTTAGTGCAGTTATGATATCGAGACAATACAAGTTGTGAAGAATCAAGTGATAAAGTCCTTCTCCCACAGCCATATTAGTTTTATTTGTTAGTTTGTATTTCAATTAATCATATTAAAAAAAAAGTGTCCAGGAGAAGGTTCGGTTCGAGACAATACAAGTTGTACGACACATCTACGAAGTTCAAGAGTTTATCATCGACAGTTGAAGCCGAAGACAAAGACGTTTCTATGGAACGCTGTGAGAGTGGTGTTGATTGTCGATTGGATGAGAAGGTAAATACGCATTCCCATCCGTGCATAGAGGTGTAAATGGTGGATTTTTAACAAAGGATAAATAGTGAAATCGTCTCTACCCAGCAGTAGAATCAAAGAAATAATATAGTTTCGTCTATGTTTTTGACGCGGCATCAAAAGCATAAAATTCTTATTACATTCCGCAAGAGAATTAAAATATCAAACGATCACTACATACATCTCATACTGATCATGTAACCTCTCTGAAAATACACATACGATATTAGAGCCTCACCCTGCAGAGATCTATATATTTTACATATAACACTAGTATTGTACAACTCATTGCTTACTCATCTACAACAATAGGGAAGCTCCTATATGAATTAATCACTAGTATAGAGCATCATTTTCCTCAAAGTATCACTGGTAATGATTACAATTTTTTCCCAGATGATCTCTCACTATACAGAATAAGCATCCAAAATACCTCTTTGTTCCTGGGTGGATGTTAATACTCCTAGATAGATTGCCTACTAGTATAGAGCAATTTAATTCCTCTTTATATTCCCTGTTTGAATATTTAGAGTGACTTTACATCAATATTCAAACTCTAATTGAATAACATTGATTGATCATAACGCATAACGAGCTGCGCAAGGATGCACGAAGTCGAAACATCACACTTTCGTGTAGGCACTAAGTCGCCGTCGCACCAAATACAAAGCTAGGGCTCTAATCATGATTTTTTGGGATTAAACAATACACAACTTCAATGTTGGTTGCATTAAAATCCAATATCGGTTGAAATACAACAAAACCCTAATATTGGTTTCTGACACATCGTCATGTCACCTTGCAAAAAACGTGACCATGGGTGTGGAATGGGGAAAAATGTTAACAAAAATATGTTCCTATGCATGTCTACTATGACATAATAAAAGGGCATCACATTCCGAATAACGGTCTAGGAGATATGATCTAAACTTTAGATGAACTACAAGCTAAAAAATTATCAGAATTTCATATGGAAGGTTACTTTTTGCTCTGTTTGACGGTCGAAACGAGATCAAAACCTAATTCATTTTGAGCGGGGATGTAGCCAGTGATTTTAGGATTCCGAATTGGGGTTGATCATCGAAAACGGACATCGTATGAATAATCTACATCGTTTTTTACTGAAGGACGTCATGTCTGAAATTTTCACCCACAAGTCTAAATAACTATAATGCTCTTCAAAGCATCAGTCGAAGAGCATCGGTCGAAGAGCATGGAAGAGAGAGATAAAATAATAAAGAAAATATGGGATTTGTGGGACCGGCGCCAACCTTTTGACCGACTGTCCTCCCTTGGACGGTCCCACTCCCATATTCTTTTCCCAAATTTTTATTATATATATATATCATTTTAGGATTTCCTCTTTCCATTCTAACTTTTATGTTTTTTCCATCCTAAACTCTTTTTCTTCAAACACATAGCTCTGCACAGCTATAGAGAGACGACATGGTACGCGAAGCATAGTCCTACTGACTACCAAATTCGTGCTTAATCATTAATTAGATCTACGCTTGACCGGTCTCACCACTTTGGTCGGTCATCCCTCTCTGGGATTCTCCTTCTTCTCTAGTTAGTCTCTTCACTAGCCGCTCATATATCATCGGTTGTCTGGCATCACTCATTTACTATCGGTCATCTGGCATCGCTCATCTACCATTGGTTATCTGGCATTGTTCATCTGCCATTCACTCATCTGCCATATTAAAGTTTAACTCAATTGGTCCCGCTACCAATATTTAAAATAAACTCAATTTTATCATATTCTGACGAAACTAAATATTTTACAATTTTCTAACACTTACTCGACTTAGTGCTCACACGACTAAGCGCTCACGCGACTTGAGGCTCGAACGACAAGCATCAATCGAGTATTGTTGCTCCTCAGCCGACATGATGATACGATGCAACTATCAGTGTCAACATTAATCAGACTCTCTACGTTCATAATTTATTAAGCATCACTGCTTGTCTCATCACACAACTAGTGATTTATTCATTGAGTCAACATGCTAGACTCATCAACACGCTAAGACTGACAGTCTAGCTTGGTCAACGACTGACCAATCGTCTACAAAGTAGACTCAACCATGCTCGAGACATCAATTATGTCACATGGGGGGGATATTCACTAGGTTTTTGGTCTGACGGCCTACAACACGTATGGTGTAACGATACACCCACGACGAGAAAGTAAAAGGTCGTGTCGATAGTTGAAGAAATAAAGGGAATAATGGTTGTACAATTGCCAAGTCCCACTCACACGACGGAGTTGGTTTTAACCATGATTTCCACTTCTCCACTCTTCCACTTCTCTAAAACTGTCACCACTTACGAGATCAATGTGTTAAATTTTTCTGTTATAAATAGGTTCTTCAACCTATCGACATGGGACAAGAGTTTTATCTCATAAGCACTCGAATGATCATAGAGCTATCATTTTGTCTTTACAAAAGTTCAAACACATACAACCATCGATATTTAATTCCATTGATCTCAATACTCTCTCTGCTTCCCTCCCTATAGATAAACCCTTTTCCTTCCTTTGCGACTGAAGCCAAATCGGAACGGTCATTTCTTGATTTAGGCCAATTTTGTACAAATTGATCTCTCGAATCTTAAAAGTACTTCTACAGTAGAAATATTTGGTGTTTAAGCGATTTGATCTCACAAGTATTAACCTACTCGATCACTCTTTCCATTTTACCCTTCAATCATTTTTACCCACAAACAAGTGGTTGATTTCCTTTCTTAGAGATCATCTAAGAAAAAAAAGGTTCTTTTTCGTCCCACATTTTATAGGATAACATCTTCATATAATTCGAAAGGTTACTTTTCCTTCCCACCGTCCAACGTGTCAGGAAATCTATCTTTATTTTTGCCTGCATACATGAGAACCACAAAATAGGTCTTTTGAGTGCAATTTCATAAAACCCTATTGGTGAGGAAGAAGTCATTCGATCGCTCTAAAACCTGGATTCTTTTATATGGCGGTTTTCTCCTAACTCAAGAGTTAAGCATGAGAATAATATTTTTTTGGCATTTCTAACTTCTTATTATTAGTGTGCAGAAACTTTATGTCCTCATAGCTCTTTGGATACTTGTGACTTTTAAGTTGAAGTAGGTTTTATGGGTATACCTCTTGTAAACCCTCACGAGACTATAACTCGTCCACTAGGACACTTAGGGGTTTAAAGGCTTGTTACACATGCTAAGTGTAACTGTATCCTGACGAAAGGGAGTTGTTGTATTTCGAGGACTAGCAAAAGGCAAGTGTGGGGGAATTTGATAGGTGCATTATTTGTATTAGTTTGATACTATAACTTATTGCTTTATTGTTAGTTTTCTTATCATTATGCTTTGATTTTCTTTGTTTTTGAGTTTCTTATGATTTTTGAAGTGTATTCAATCAAAGAAGGAGAAAGGAGTTCATTACAACACGAAATGAACAAGGAATAAAGTGCTACAAATGAAGGAAGATCAAAGACCAAGATAAAATCGTTCAAATCCATATTTTCTTATCACCATATTTAAGGGAATTTAAAGACGAAGCCAAATCAAAAAGAATGAGGTCATTCCGAGTTCGTATGAAGAAGTTATGAGAAAAACAAGCTTGAAATAATTGAGTCTAGAGAGAGAAGTTCGGCTGATAATTCATCACCACGAATCATCCGAACCTGGAGCATAAAAATCAATATTTTCGAAGTATCTATAAGAGAATGTTCGGCTGGTAAGTGAACCAATGAAGTTAGCCGAACCTGGGACATATGTGGACGTGAAATTGACTTCTAACTCAAGAAAACACGGTCCCGGAAGGATTCTAATCCCTAGAAACAGAGTATACTTGAGGGACAAGCATTGAAGGCTATAAAAGAAGACATCTAAGGCTCAAACAACACATCTAATAATCTTTACATCTTTTGAAGTAATCTTTAACTTCTACCTCTCATATCACATCTTCTACACTAAAAACCTAGGGTTTTCCCCTTAGGGGAAACCATTATTCTTCTTAGTGTATTTTCCATGGGTTTTAGTAAACCCATGACTAGCTAATTTTCTTATTGGTTGAGGATATAGTTGGAAGTCCTAAACATGTGAATCAATCTGGTTGATTATTGTTGATATTCAAAATCTCTTTTTATCGTTCATATTATACTTTTAATATCGATTGTATGATTGGAGGTGTGTTTATTAAGGATGCATACTAAGTGAACACATATTCATAGCTAAAGCTAAACTAGGGTTTGGAGATACTTAGCATAGTGTGATTATTGGTTGTATTCAAAATCTTCTTGCGATTTCATGTAGAAGCTTGACCAGTGTTAAATAGAATACTCGTAGTACTTCTATTGCATTTATTAGCTTAATTCAAATAACCTAACGCTCTTAGAGGATTAAAATTGATAGGACATTGCTTTAGGTTATTTAGTGAGTAATATTCACATATCCATCGTTATGGTATGTGAAGACATAAGGAATTTACCGGAGTATGCTCTCGATAGGGTGCTCTAGGATATGCAGAGAGAGTTGATGTTGATTCTAATCGATTGCGGAGCATGATTGGAGACGAAATATGAAATCCTTAACCAGTATTTTCTCATTGAAATCTCAATTTTTATTTAATTCATTTTTATTGTGTTAGTTTACTTAGTTTCATTCAGGATAATTACCCCTTGGTTACATAAGAATTCAAAGACAAATAATAATTCACAGCTCCCCATGGGAACGATCCTTACTACCGCTATATAACTTGTTAGTATTAGTGGAAAGTATCTTAATTAATTTATGCGTAAACGACATGCACCAGAGATGACGATCACCTTAGACGACGTGAAAAATATTATAGGCTTGAATATAAATGGGTTAGCAGTACAAGCAAACGTCCTAGAGAAATTGACGTCCATGAAGCAACCTCCCTAGTTTCTAAGTATCTGCACATTGATAAAGACGAGGTCATAGAAGAATTTGTGAAGAACAAGAAACAAACACTTAGCTTCCTATGGTTGAAGAGCGGATGGATGGACATAAACGATTCATCTTCAAACAAAGATTAAAAAACTGCTTTGATAGTATACATGCTTCACTTGATTGGCTCTGTGTTGTGTCCAGACAAGACCAAAAATTCAATTGGTGCTTACTGGATTCGGTGTTTCAAAGATATTACCAATCTTGAAAGTGTTTCTTTTGGTTCTGCAATTTTATCTTACTTATTTCATCAATTGGGTTCTGCATCTCGATATGAAACTTCAAGTTTGAATGGGTGTATCACACTCCTGCAGGTAACTTTTTTTGTTGTTGCTGTTTTTTTATGTTTATCTATTAATGTATGCTTACTATGATTTTTTAGGTTTGGATATATGAGCATTTTCCATCCCTTGGTAGGTCTATTGCAAATGGAAATTATGAAGATTCATTACCTCAAGTTTTTAAATGGAAACCGCAAGTTCCAAATCCATCTTATGTTATTACTATTAGGGAGTTACTCGTTGATCTTATCCCTCGTGGTGTATGTAGAAAAATATAATGGTTTATTTATCACGAATTATATACTTAGTTGTTGACTCTATATTGGTTTCTCACAGGTGATTTGGACTCTGTATGAAAACATAAGAATGTTCTCCCCATTGCAGAATATCATATGGTACACGAGAACCATGGTTTTCTTTGATATAGCAGAGCCAATCTACCCGGCGAGGGTTCTTCGTCAATTTGGTAGGAAAGCAAACCAGGATGTCAATTGCAGACTGAAACTGCTCGAAGGGGTGACAAAGCTGCAACATATAAAGATGAGTATATCAGAGTAAATTGGCATTGGGAACAATGGAGAAATGCATTATTGATTGTTCATTATTGATTCAACATCATAAATAGTAGCATCATGGTCAGGTTCTTGATCTAAACAATCCACGATAAAATCTATAAATTTCCTTGATTCGACAACATCAACTTTTTCAATATTGCTTGTAGATTCATATGGTGTGTTAACTTGATCTTCATTCATAACCACAAGTTCTGGTAAATTCACCCTGTCTTCCACCACGTTACCGATAACATCAAACTTTTAAGTTGTAACCTCTGAAGTTTCTGTTTTTGTCTTCTCTTGCTCCCAATATTCAATTATTCCTTTTTTTTATTTCCTCTTTTGTCTAGCTCCTTAAGTATTAGAAGTTCCCGTCTATTCTTGATTTTGAGTGCTCCCCTGTTCCACTGGTGGTACCTTATGAATGTCGATTGCAGACAAACATTATTAGAATTCAGTTAAGTAAGAAAAAAGTAAAATATACAAGTAAATAGAATGTATTATCTAAAACGATAACAATTGAGATTTCGAAATGCTCAGGTAAAATACCTTCTTTTTTAAGTCGGCATGTTCGTACCGTCAAAGATCTCTCTTTGTAGAATTTTTCCTTTTCTTCTCGGCAGCTATTTTTCTTCCTTTGGTTCGAACAGGAGCTGGTGGTTCTTGAAAAGTATTCATGTCGGGTTGTGCAAGCTCAGTTATAAAATTTTCCACTAATTCATTAACTCATTAACTCTGGCAAATAATCAAACACAGTGTCCGAACAAGAAACATGTGGATTTAAATTAATCTGCCTCCATTGCGAACCGATCGAAGAAAGTGGGATTGGCTTACTATGATTCTGATATTCATATATCATGTGGGCACAAGGTAGGTTATGTGTCCTGTATAAAATGCATCCACAATAGTTTTCGACTTTTCCGATCTTTTTATTTCAGAGATGATGAAGTTTAAAGCGTACTGTGAGACATGGTGATGTAGACCCTTGAAATCATCTATGTTGTGTTCATGCTTGATGAAAGTCATACTTTGTTGAAATTTTTCTTTAATAGTAACAAGTTGAGATTTATGCTTCATGTGCATTTGTTGCCAACACTCAACAAACCCACCTTGACTATTTCCTAAGAACCGCTTTAAGACACTATGTGTACCTTCCATGCGATTTGAAGTTCAGATTCCAAAAAATTTCACTTCATTAGTCCATGCTTATGCAAAATATTCCTTATTGATAAAAACATTCTCATAGATATATTTAATTACTTCAGGATACCGTTTCTCATATTTACGTACGAAGGATTCCAACCTCATATCAAATAGAGATATTGTTTCCATTCTAACAGCATGCCCCCAATTATCTTCTAGATCTTTTAGAGGATCATCTTCTTGATTAATTGTAACCTTGTCTTTATTAAGAATAATACCGTCCGTATTGTTTCTTTTTTTTTGAGTTCTTTTACGATTTTTTCTTTTCTAGTTGATTCGTGGAAGTTGGAGTACACATTCTTTTGAATATGCCACGTACATAACAATCTTCGTGCTTCTGGGAAAACAATACCTATATTGTTAATCAAGGCTTGCTCTTTGTAGGTGACAATAACAGATGGTAAGTTTGTTGGAGAGTAAAGTGATCCCAGATGTTGCAAGGCCCATTCATAGTTATTTTTTAGCTTGGAACTCATAAATTCAAAAGCAATGGAAAATGTTGTACCCATAGATGTCATACCCGCCGCATGGAACAAAGGCATTTTCCATCGGTTTTTCTTGTATGTACAATCAATAATCACGACCGAAGGAAAGCACTGAGCACAAACTGTGGATTCGGGATGTGCCCAAAAGATATCAGTCACCTCACTTGTTTCGGGATTTTGCCTATTTCATGTTACATAATGGGCATCATCCAGGTACTTATAAAGTAGTTGCATCATAGTTTTTCCCGCACCTTCGGCAATCCTATGATTTTGTATGCAGTTGTCGATGGTCTTCACAGTTAAAAGATTTTTTTTTAAAATTTTCATTCAAAGCAATGAGAATCTGTCTTGGTGGCAAGCCGTGCTCGTGGAATTTTATAACAAATTTTTCTTCTTCCTCTGATAGTCTACCAGCATACGAATGCCCCAAAAGTGTATCTGCATGAGTATGGTTGTGGTGTCCATCTTTGATAACCAAAATCCATTTTGAAGCGGCTACGCATGTCGACCGCAACTCAAATGGACATTTCTATTTTTTGCTGGCAGTTCATTTCCTACATTTCAAAGTTCTCACTATATAGTTGCATTACCTATATTCCCCACCTCTCTCGCATCCAAATACAATTGCGGAACCCTTTACACCTTTATTCTCATTCTTATTCACCACCTTTGCAATCACAACATCTACATTTTTTTGACTACCGATCTCGCGACACCATTCTATAACGTTTTCTATTGATTCAAATGTCTACACACAACAAACAAAAAATATATCAACATCACCATTACAAAACGACCAAAATAATTGATATATCACTTGCAAAACATAACATAAAACCCTACTCTATCTGTGGTAAAGTATTCAGTGGAATCAAAGCCTTCAACATTGATTGGTTGTGGTTCCTCCATATTATGTTGGTCCATGATATCAAAAATAGCCTCATCCTCTATTTCTTCATCACAAATAGCTTCTTCAGTCGATTAAACGTGTGGTTGAATGATGGACAATTGTACGACGTAAAATTGATAGAAAACTCAATTCAAGATAAATCAAATAAATTGAAATGGTGGTAGTCCAGATCCGGACGACTATGACGGCCTACAGTCGGTGAGCAGAACGACTATGACGGCATGCAGTTGACTAGAACCGAACGACTATGAGGGCATATAGTCACCATTTGTCGGACGACCATAAATGTTAATAGTCGTCCAAACCTGGACGACTCAAACCTTTTATGGCCGTCTGAAATAAAACGACCAGTTCTTCTAAAAATTAAATAAATAAATAAAATTGAATATCGGTAATTAATTAGAATAATTAGGTTACTTACTAACCTCTAAACCTTTTTCACATAATGTGTTTTCAATAGAATTAAGATAATCTTTTTGGACATTCGTCTCTAGGGTTTGGATATTTTTATCTAGATTTTCAGTAATTGAATCTTCCATAATTAAACACCAATTAATAGTTCGATTACTTCGTCTTCATCTCAACAAATTAGATGATAAAAAAAAAGAATATGTGTACTATAATAAATAAACAAAAATCTAATCTAGTGCTTTGATGATTTTTTAAGGTTTTTTAATAGTTTTATATAAGGTTAATGAACATTGAAGATTATTGAAGAAGAAGATAAAAGTAAAAATAATTATAGTCAAATTGATTTACTTTTGCAAGTAGTACATAGAAGAAATAAGAATTAAAAAGTGGATTACATTTAGAAATTATGAGGGGATGGAAAATAGAAAAAATAAGGTGAAAAATAGGAAAAATTATTTAAAAAGATAGAAAAATAATTATAGAAGATACGATCTTCGATCGTCACCCATAATATGGGTTAATCTAGTATAACCTTTTTTTTCTCCGAAAAAATATATTTAAAGTGGGAAATAAAAAAAGAGATTGGAATATCTTGAAAACAAAAATGGATTAGATGGCAAAATAAAACACAGAGGATCATACTGTTATACTAAAAGAAGTATAAGCCCATATTACAATTCCGTAAAACTTCTAGAAAGAGAATTAGAAAGCATGAGAAGTACCTGGAGGAGGAGCTCTTCTTGGATTCCACAGATTTTGAGTGTTGTGCTACCGCGGGTGATTGTTATTTTAAGTTTACCTCAAAATTAAAATTTGGCTCTTAGTTTTTTATGGAAATGAAAATCGATGTTATATATAATAGTCGTAAAGTTTTGCTCCTTGGGAAGGTTTTTATGGCAAAATTCCCTCGTATCGAGCATACTAATCTGTCTTCACTCTTTACGTGCGGGACCTGAATTGTGATGATTGGATTGCTCCAATGCAGCAATGAATAAAGAAGAAAGGAACCATGTTGAATTTATATCTGAATGACTATGAAATTTGGAAGACGAATTTCAGCTTAGCAAAACTAGGTACCTAGTACTCCAAGCACAAGGCATATCTGTCTGATTCCCGAAGCAATATTCTCAACCACGCTGACTAACATGTCTTCCATGTGCACTCTTTCGTGGATTACTGTACCTTAACTAATGTTCTAGAACCTTAGACTTAGTTTTATCATGTTTTATAATTTAATTTTTACAGTTAGCTATGTCATCGTGATTTAAGGTTTTTCTTTTATCGTAATTCTAGACGAAAGAAACATAACGATTTTTTATTTACCACCGGACGCCGAATGGTTTGGCACCGTAGAAAAAATGTTGTTTGCACCAAACCATCTGACGCTTGACCGAGTCAACCAGGTCAAAGCGTCAAATGGTATGACACCATAGAAATATTCTAAAACTACACAGAAGACCGAGTTCTCCTCATTCTTGTTTCTTCCTCTTCTTCTTCCAAAAGGAAAATGTTTTTCCATGATTGGGAGTTGGTGATTATGGTGGTTTTTTTGTCATAAATCTTAAGGGGGTTTATAATTCTTGTGATTACGGTTCTATTGAGGTTATTTCAAATGTTTTCGTCCACAAACGAAATCAAGTAATGACTACGCCATGTTTCATCTTTTCCAATAACGACTACACCATCTTTCGCCTGTGGAGAAAAAGATCACTGGTTCTAAGATTGTCCATAGGATGGGTCACAATGCAGGGTTCGATGATGTATCAGAATCGTAGAAATAATTTATCAAGGTTCCAGTGAGAATGGTGATAACAGAGTTCTTGTATGTTGCTACTGCAAAAAAACAACGAAATTTTCAGAGATACTAGTGAACAATAATAAACAACAACAACCTTCAAGTTCAACATCTCCGACCACTTGGGAAAGAATGAGTTCGAAGCTAAAAAAACCAAATCAAGTTCCGATCACGGTCTCTATAACCACTTGGGATAAAATATGTTTAAAGTTAAAGAAACCACTTGTAAAAAGATACTCATTCGTAATTTTTCATTAAAAAATTGTTAATAACACAATACTCAAATAACTGGATATAATTTAAGTTATTAATCGATGAACTTTTTATATCTATAGTATTAATTAAATTGTTAATCTAAAACCCACAAAACAAACTCTTTTTACATTATATCGTGGCCAGGAAGTATCGATATAACGAGAGTTGAATTACTGGACGTTAACATTTTTATAGTTGAATTACATCGCAAAAGTATAAAGGGAATGTAAGATTAAAAAGGTCAAACTATCATTTTTACCAGGGGCCAAACTATTAGTCGTCTGGTGAGTTGCGCCTTACCATATGGCGTCACGTGGAGAATCATTCCCCAAATATTCTCTTTAACATCGTATGGTATGACGTACAAATAAAATTTATGACGCCAAATCATTTGACGCTACAGAATTAATTTCAAATTTCGTCCAAATAACCTTTTAACGGTAATATGAAATTAACTCTTTAAATAAAGATTTTACCTATGAGTATTAAATTGTAAAGCTCCTAAAACTAAGTCTTAAAAGCTCTTATAGTGTCAAGGCAAGTGAAGGATGGATGGACAGGAAGGAACAGGATAAGTAAGAAAAAGGAAAAAAAGGGTAATTTGCTTTTAAACCATCTTATCATCTTACTCGGCCCTTTTTGTGTTTAGAATCTAAACAAAATGCACTCAAGTGAACAAATTGATATGGGCATATGGAATTTCAAAAGCTTTGTCAATAAGGCAGCAACCAACAAATCTTGGTATAAAAAGTCCTAATCACGTTGCTCCTGATTTCATTTCTCATTTCCGAAGCAAAGAAAGGAAAAACAAAGACAGTAATTTATTTTATTCCTCTTTACTCCACCCCTCTGATTTTTCAACAATAATTAATTTTTTTGAGTATCTGTTAAGTATTATTATAACAATATATTTTCATTTCTCAACTGTCTTGTCTAACAGTCTTTTCTCAAGTGCCCGAGGCATTTCCACTGGCCAAAAACAAACATATCAGAGTTTCATGTCAGACTAGCATTTAAGTGCACTATATCCTCTCTCTCTCAATAGCTCTCTGCATAGTCTCCACTGGAGCATCTGAAAAAGTTTCCAACAGTCTAACTTACTGATTATTATTATTATTATTATTCACCTTTCTCTCAGTCACTCCTCAGACCTCACCACCCTTGGGTTCTACTTCTATTTAACTAACAAAACACAGCGAATTTATTCACTCTTACTTTCTATTCTTACATTTTTCACACTTCTTTTATGGATTACTACCATCTAAGAGATTGGAGAAACCAACAGCATGAGTCAGATCATGCTGTAAAGATACCAAGACTCTTCCTTGACCAGCCACATCAAGAAGGTGCTGCATCTGAATCTTCTTCTGCTCTTCCATTGTTTGTACCTGATCATGAACACCGTCACCAACAACAACTTAGTAATAGGAGTATTATTAGTAATCTGTCAGCATTCCCAGATTCAACAAATACTAATACTTCTAGAGTTTCCAGTAAGCAATCACATTTCCTAACCGATTCTTATTGTTTCTTTAGAGTTTCTCTTTTTTGTCGAACTAATAATGTTATTCTTATTGTAGGGATGATAGGTTTATTCAGTTTAGCTCAATGGCAAGAACTTGAACAGCAAGCTTTGATCTTTAAGTATATGCTGGCTGGTGCTACTGTTCCATCTGAACTCCTTCAACCTATTATTAAGAAAACCCTTTTCAATAATCCTCCTCATTCTCCATTTTATCTTCACCAACAATATCAGCATTATCAACCAACTAGTAAGTGAACTTTCTGACTTTGTTTCTTTTATAACTGCTGAGCTAATTAATTTCTCAACAATTTTGTGAAATGGGGTGTCTTGTTTTTTCTATTGATGCATAGATGTAACCAGAGATCCCTAATGGGATCCAAATTGGATAGCTTTCTTTCTTGTTATGGATTTAATTTTTCTATGACAATGTATGGGTGTTGTCCAATTGATCATTATTAAAGTTTTCTTAGTTTATTAATTATATTCTGTTAGCACATTATCTTTTAACAAAAATAGTATGTCTTGAACAGTGTTGCAATCAGGCTACTGGGGAAGAACATCAGTGGATCCAGAACCTGGTAGATGCAGAAGAACAGATGGTAAGAAATGGAGGTGCTCAAAAGATGTGGTGTCTGGTCAGAAATACTGTGAAAGACACATGCATCGAGGCCGTAACCGTTCAAGAAAGCCTGTGGAAATCTCAACCAGACCCATTATTACTAACAACACTTCTTCCAGTGTTACTATTGCTTCCGTTGGCAATAGTAATGGTTTGGTGAAATCCGCCACCAACACCGTCCCACCTGTTGCAGCTTTGCCTTTAACAGCAATGTGTAATAATACCAGTAAAAATGGAGGAAACCCTTTTGTTCTAAGTTGTGGTCCTTCTTCACCTTCAATGGATCTGCTTCACCTAAACCAAAGGTAATCAACTTATTTAATGTCTTTTTTTCTGAAATTACTTCTTAATTTCAAAAAAAAAAAAAAAATTGGACTTCTTTTAGCATTAAGTTTTGCATATGGAAATGGTTTTTTTTGTGTGTGTTGTGGTGGGAAGCAGATTTGAAAATGCCTTTTTAAGGAATAAAGGAGGAACCCACGGAGGACACTGAAGATTCCTCCCCGTCTTGGGAAGTAGTCCTTGATTAACGATCACATCTCATCTTAAGCTTATTTGATTATTTAAGGTTCAGCACAAGGCCATGTAAAAATAGAAGAGTTGGACTTGGCCACTTGAACAGTAGTGTAGTGCTATCTGGTTCATGAATTGCACATGTAGTTGTTGATTTGGTGGCTAGGACCCAGATGACCCGCCCTTATAAGCTGCTGATTAGAAATCTGTTGATTTGTCTTCATATTAAACTGGATATGTTTTGTTCTATTTTCATGTTCTGATTATGTACTTGGTCGGTTCTTTCTTGTTGTAAAGATACTGTGAGAGTGAACGGAGAAGTAATGAGAAGAGCGTTCTTGGCGATGGTAGGACTGATGGGCAAGTTCTCCGCCATTTCTTCGATGACTGGCCAAAGAAATCACAACCCCAACCCACAAATGGAGGAGGCAATAGAAGGACTTCCAGCACCTGCCTCTCTATATCAATTGAAAATGGGGAAGAACATCATAGTCACCCTAAACCATCTTCAGATTTCTCACTGAAATTGGCAACAGGAGTTGCAGGTGATGAAGATGAATCAGGAAAAGGAAATTGTAGAGATGAGCGGTCACAGGTGATGAATTGGGGAGGAATGAGTAATTCAATGGGAGGAGGTCCGCTTGCTGAGGCTCTTCGATCATCCTCGAATTCTTCTTCACCAACTAGTGTCCTTCATCCACCTCCACAAGTATCTGGTTCTGAATCCAGTAGTATTATCACAAAATGAGTTTCTTCTCAGTTTACTTGGATTTTTTATATGTTGTTACATTTTCAAACTTCTACTTCTATTTCTTTGGTGTTATTAGGAACACCATTTGAACTGATGCATCCCTTGTTGTATTGTTTAGCGTAAACCTTGGATTTGTGTTCTTGTTTTGTAAACCTTGGATTTGTGTTCTTGTTTTGATTCTCTTTCCACTGTAATATTTTGTATCTCAAGATATTTCCTTCGCTTGCTCATATACTTTATGCCTATTGAAACCAACTTAATGATTTAGAAACCACCACCTGCTACAAGTTAAACGTGGGATTTGGAATTTAAGAAATAGTAATGCTGCTGACATATTAAGAATTTAAGAAATAGTAACGCTGCTAACATATTAATGGTATAGAAAGAAAGGGTTGCACTTTGAAGCCAACACTTTATGCTTGCTTCAGATGGAAGTGAACATAGAAGAACAAAGATACTTTGAGCATTGCAGCAATGTAACCTGATATTATTAGATTATACGAAAAATCCCATGCGGGTGACCACCATGCTATACAGTATACTCCAAACAAATAAGTTGGGGATGCGACAATCATCCATTACCCAGAACATAGTTTATTTCTCTAAATATTAAGCAGGAAGCTTTTCACATTACCGTCGGTAAAAAAACTTCAAAAGAAAAAAGTGGAGATCAATTTGCTCATCAGCAACAGCACGCCGATTGTGTGGCAGCGCTATTCTTTGTTTTCCGTAAGTCCTCTGCATTTTTTTACATCTCTGAGATGGACCAGAACCAGCCAACCATGGCGCAGGATATCTACTATAAACAACATGTTTTACACAACCAAGGTTCAAGGCGGTACTCAAAACATGATAAAACAAGTTTCTTCTCCCAGAGGATTTACACCCCTAAGCAAATAAAGGTTTCTTACATATAAGTAGCATTTACTGAGCATCCTCTAGAGCACAATTAATCTTGATTCAATCCTCGATCAGAGCATAGACAACTGCTGTTCTACACGGTGCATATACCAGAAACGAGTTGGGCCTGTTGTCAAACCAACCCTCCTGCAAGCGGAAAATAAAGTAGATTCTTTAGGATCTTCTAAGTCGTAACTTGAGAACAAATTCAGATGTAAAACAGGTACTCAAGTAATTTCTTACATTGCTGAAGTACTCCACGTTGTGATCAATTCTACCAAAGCCACCATATTCTTTATCGTCTGAATCTAAAGCCACCTGCGAAAAAGCAGCATAACTCCATTTTGAAGACGGGAGATTGACTAAAACACAACAACCATGATGATGAAGTTGAAGTTGAAGATTTGAAGTAATAAAAGGAGAATGTAAAACATGTGAGTTAGACCAAAAAAAAAAGGAAAACGAGACCATACCACGTATTTTCCTGGCTTTAAGCAACCTATTCGATAGTCTGAATAGCTATTACTCCAATGAAAGTTGAAAACAAAAACCAGGTTTCCACGCTCAAAGGTTATTACCCTGTCTCCTTCATCTTTCCGTGATATATATTGGTGTTTTGAAGTCATGAACTGCAAGAAAGAGTTCATCAATGTGATAACATTTCATAGTTAGTTAAAAACGAATCAATCATAAAATATTTCTGTATTTAGATACATTAAAACACATAAAATCACAGCAACATAGATCCTTATTTAGCAGAGGTGAAAACATACACTATATGTCTCCTCCAGATGCTGCATTGCCCGATCAAACTCTTGCAGTCCATGATATCTCAGATAATCTGCGTCTGCCTATGTACATGCAGCCAACAATTTAAGCCAGCTTAAGATTGCAAAGCATGCTATATCTTCAAGATAAAAACTAAGCCTTACTTACTAGGTCAAATCTACGCCGGCACTTATCAAAACTGTTGTTGTTCCCAGCGATAATCCTTCCATCGGGTAGATGCTGCTCACCCCTAGGAAAATCTATCCATTCTGAAATTGAAAATAGATAACCAATGTCAATATATAATCAACAACCTGTCAAATTCCGGTGAAGCCCAGTTTCACCACACTAACAATGATAAGACTCAGGGAATAGCTGTGAAGAACAACCAATGTACCAAGACAATAAAGCATATATCTCCCTACCTGGATGTCCAAATTCATTTCCCATGAAATTCAGATATCCTTCTCCACCTAATCCCATGGTGATTAGCCGGATCATCTTGTGTAATGAGATCCCACGATCCACAACTGGAGTGGCAAGTCTATCTAAAGCCATGAAGTCATACATATCCTGAAAAGAGAAGAGTAAGGAGCTATTAACCAAGGCCTCAAAGTAAAAAAAAATGAATAAAAAGCAACAAAAAATAAGAAATGAGATGTTAATAGTGAATTAATTACCCACGGGTGAAGGTGCATACACACACAGATGTATGTGAAAAACTGGTTTCATATTTCAGACATACACAAATTCTGTTAAAGCTAAGTGACATGCTTATATGATGTTACAAGCTTAATAATCTATAACTACCTTGTCCATTAACCAGAACGCAATAGTTTTGTCACCGACGAGAGCTTGGTCATGACTTTCAGCATAGCAAACACATTTCTCCGACCACCTTCTATTTGTTAGTGTGTAAATAATATCACCCATTTGCCAATCCTCGTCTCTTTTCCTGTAACAAGTTGTAAACCATGCAGAGTAAATGTGTGTGCCATATCACAGAGGAAATAAGAGTCTCCACCTTACAGATGACATCTATTAGACACAACTGGATAACGATTGGTTATGGAAATGTCAACCTAGAAGAGTACAAAAAATTAGAAAGGTGTAAGCTCAGAGCGTTCAGCAGGGCACTTACTGAAGAATTTCAATCCATTTATCAGCAACAGCCATATGCAGTCGATAATCAAACCCTACACCACCATCTTTAACAGGTATACAAAAAGTTGGCATTCCACTCACCTAAAACCAAAGAATATTGAACAAGATCATGAAAATGGACAAGTTACATACATTCAAGATGTAAACCCTCCTTTTCCCATATCATGGATGAGCTTTTTTCCTTCACAACTGATATACATACAAATATAGCGTCTTCCAAGAGATACTTTGTTTATTGGACAAACCAGAATACCATCACCATAACACTCCATCAGGGACACTCACCGAACTGATGATCTTAACGAAAAAGTACCAAGACATTTTAGAGTACCAAGATCTCTACGTTTTAGAGACTACGTGAGCTCCTAGACGGGACTTTCTAAGACAAACACGTTAAGACTTGAAGCTTTTTAGAAAATGTTCTTATGTTTAGGCAGCATGTATGGATGTTACTTACATCTTCCCCAACAGTGATAGCCTCAGGAAAAAGCCCATGAACTAGATCATTTACCAGCATCAAATAAACCACAGCATCCACATCAGTTGCTAACCCGAAATACTCATTATAGTTTCCAGTGAACCCAACCTGAAAGCAAATGCATTGTGGTAAAGCATAAATAAGATAAACAAGCATTACCACATTCAGATAAATAAACAATAAAGTAACATTTGCAAGTTGCCAAAGGTAGTTTAACACTAGTAATGTTATTGTTTGACCTCCGAGTTCGGGAAAAGTTTGGGAATACAGTTATGATAACACCCCAAAGAACATGTGAGATGTTATATAGTGCTGGTCCTGCTGGAAGTTAATTTATATATAAACACCACACCCACTGGCAAACAATAGAAAATTTCAGTCGTTTAAGCAAGTACTGTCTTTTATTTTATTTCATTCACGAGTACTGTCTTCATTGATCAGGAAAGCGACTTACCAAATCAGCTACACTTATTAATTCAATTCTAAAATTCCCCCAGTTTCTTGGATAGGTGCACTACTGTGGCTTGTCACATGCCCCTCAAAAATTAATCCACAGCTTGTTGAACTATAGCAGATGGGAATTCTACAAAAAAATTATTTACCTGCAACCCATGGTGAGTGTACATCATCGAAGTCACCCCATCAAATCTGAACCCATCAAACTTGTATTCATCCAACCACCATCTTGCATTAGAAAGGAGATATCTCAATACCTAAAGAAAGAACACACTATGAAAGATCATTAAATTGGAACACAATCAAGAACTGATATAAATAAATATTCTTTGTCAAAATACGACAGACTTAAATTTTCAAATGAATTACGTACTTCCCAACTTCCATAGTTGAAAAGGCGAGAATCCCACATCCAGTGATAACCTCTTGATCCAGAGTGGAAATAGTGACTGTCGGTCCCATCAAACATGTTCAGTCCATCCAGTACGTTGTTTGATGCATGGCTGGCAACAATACAAACATTGCAATTAAAATCTATGAGTACAGCTCATATCGACGGAGAAAAATTAAATTAAAAGAAAAAAGAATCTAACAATCACCTGTGCACAATATCCATGAGGACAACCAGACCTAGCTCATGAGCTTTGTCTACCAAAGACTTGAGATCATCTGGAGTTCCACAACGACTGCTTGGTGCAAAAAAGTTGGTGACGTGGTATCTACAGCACATTGAAAAATATTGGATAATCAACAACCGTACTGCAGTTTACAAACTAAGAAAACAACAGATATTACACACCCACATTATAGCATCACTTAAAACCAGTAAGGAATAGTACCAGCTACCAACACAATAGCAAACAGCATAGGAGATGTAACACAAAAGCATTTACATATTAAAAAAAATGAATTTAAAGCATGGAGAAAAACTAAGGAGACATAAACTGAGATAAAACAAAAAATTTGCTCAGTTTGATACTCTAAAATTAATCCTTATGCCTTGATGAAAGAATACCCGAAACTAGCATAGTATGAATGCTCTTGAATGGCCATAAGTTGAACAGCATTGTATCCAAGCTTTTTGATGCGAGGAAGAACCTCGTCTCTAAAGTTCGCATAAGAGTTTATCCTTGGTTCCTGCATCTCCAAGATAACACTATTAGGAGACATGAGTGTTGTAAGCAAGTCAGCACATATGACAAAAGAAATGGATGCTCACCGTACTACTCATTCCAACATGTGCCTCATAAATTCTAAGTGATTTGGGTTTTTTAGGCTTAAGGTGTTGAAACACATATTTTTCCTGTAAAAAGAAAAGTATTAAGTGGAACCGGATTAGGTGACGAGGAGTGAAACCAGCAGCTGCAACTTATATATAACTCAGTTACAGAAACTAGTAACTCTAATTCCCAGGAGCTTCTAGCTTACCTCTTCAGGAGGATCGTAGTGTATGCCATTGTATGGAATTTCACCTGGAGCTTGTACGGAGAACTTTATCCAAGCAGGAATTGAATCCTTAATGCCTGATGGGGTGTCCATGTGGATCTATATTTTGAGTATTAAAATTCAGCTTTGTTGGTACATCGTCAAACTAAACATGATGTTATATGGTCAATTGGAGATAAAACAATGCTTTCATTGATTATATAAGCCATTGTTCCACAATTACAACTGGGAGTTCTTACCTTCACCCGGGATCCATGAGGAATTGGTGCTGATCCGTCTGCATTGTTTGGCAAAAATAACTCCCAAACACCAAATTCATTCTGCACATCAACGGCCGTGTAAGACAACAAGGATCTAGAGAAGCAAAACTTTATAACTGACAAAGCTCGGATGCTCCTTTGGGGAAAGTGTAAGTCTCAAGTATGACTCAAAGTTTAGGACAATGTTCTGAAGAATAAACTTTGCATGAAGAGCATGAGCCTCAAAGCTTGATGGGAGAAAGAAGAATTAATGCTTTCTGACATAACATTCACAAAATTACGGTGCGAAAGATATCTCAACACCCAACCCGCATAATGCTATTTTCTAAAGCTATGAAGTAACCAAATAAATAAGCACATATTAATACCTCTATTTTCTAAAGCTAGGAAGTAATCGGATAAATAAGCATATATTAATACCTGGGCCATAACGTCCGCGTTGGGATTCCAATTATTAAAATCTCCTATGAGTGCAGCTGACTAAAAAAACAGAAGAACATCCCCGTTCTAACAATCAAAAGCAAGATTACAGAGCATAAAGCATAATATGATTGATCCTTTAATACTGCATCTATTCAGAAATACATTTAACAAACCTTGGCTCCAGGTGCCCACTCCCTATAGGTTATACCTTCGGCACTGAAATAAGAAACATCAGAGTCTCAATTTCAAAACCAGTTCAAATCAAATTTAAGTTTGTATGAAGAACTAACTAACAGTTATACCTTAGAAGCAAAATATTACTTGCTCGCTAAAGGGAACATACTGAACGAAATGAATACATCCACATTCACCCAATTAGGTGTTGTATGCTTGCACCTCACTATGTCTAAAGGCAAAAGACTTGAATGTACACCAGCTTGTGACATAAAAATTTATTATATTAACCACTGTCCACTCAGATTCTCAGATTCAGGACATTTTAAGGCGAGATAGAATCAATTAGCATGGATACATAACCTGACCTTAGTCTATAAAAGTAAAAAAGTGAAGTATGACAGCTAGAAGGATAATCGTGGAGTAACATAAGTGGCATACACAGTGATACAAGTTGAACCGGGGAATAGAGAATCACTTATACCTGCGGTTGAATCCGAGCTTTTCATAGCCACGCGAAAACGCATCCAAACCACCTTCATACTTATCTATCATCTCTCGCATTTTTTTGTATTGTGAATAGCTGTAGTTAAGCAAGAGTAATTACTTAGGTAAAGATGTTATCCTACAAAAAATTTGGAACAAAATTTGAAATACCGTCTAATCACTAACATAACTAACCTATATTAATTCTCACAAAATATCAACCCTATATCATTTCTATTGCTGCCACTGAAACTCCAATAAAATCATGTTTTCACAAGAAGAGAGAGTTAAAGAAATAACAATAAATAACGGAGTGTCTCACCGATAATCAAGATGTTCTCGATGTGTTCTCAAAAATGGATCTATTTCGTAAATCTTTTGTCCAGTTCCAGGCGGAGGAATGAATCCTACTAGATTTAATGTGTTACTTTCTGCAGTATATGAGGAAACAGAAGCTTTGGCACTTTCTACCGCACAATCCCTTACAAATTCGGAAGAAACCAAATCATCTTCATTCAAAGAATCCTCACCATCCCCCATGGATAGACCAGCTACTTCTTGTAATATCTAAACCAAGATACACGAATAAAATGATGAGAACATCAAAATTAGGGAAAGTATGTTACTAACATTAGAAAGGTTTTAAAGATGATGCCTCAGATATAAACCTGGGATTCTTCTAATAAAGCTTCAGAAGTTTCAACTGAATCTCTGGAGGATGAGGAATCATCAGTCCTCCCACCAGGAACAAGAAATTTCTCAGAAGAGGTGACAGCTGTAGATGAAGATTCTGAATCAAGAGGAGACTTTCCGGCACAATTTTTTCCTGCAAAGCATCATCAAGTAAGTTTCACAACGCATTCAGAGACTTACACTACAATGTTCCAATAAACCAACCAAAAAAAAGGCTTTCCAAGAAAATAGAGCTATTACTTTTAAAATTGAATCGCATGTGGAAGCTTCTGAGCCTAATTAACTCAGCAATCAGTTGAGCTAAATTCGAAAAAGGAAGTACAACTTCAAACAACACCACATTTGCTTCTCAAACACTACCAAAATCAAAACTCACTAGCTCTCACAAAGACTACATTTTGTCACCTGAACCGAAAATTGTTTGTGTATGTAGAAATTATTTTCTCCTTATATTCCTTAAGGTACTCTAAATTCATTTTCCATAAGCACACAAAAGAGTTGTTCAGAGCCTCTACAATAGTCTCCTATTTCCTAAAAGTAGAAATTGAATGACCTCCAGAAAATAAATTGCAGACTAGCAAGTTGATCCTCCAATTAAAAATGCAAGTCCACCAAATTATCCACCGATTTCAGGATTCCCATTCACAATTTTCAAACTCGCGGATGGTTATTGGATTCTTTAAGGGTGATATAAACAAGCAAAGGTGCTACCAAATGAAAAAAAAATATGTAAGGTTTAGTTAGCAAAATCTCCACTATTTCCAGCTGTTCAATACAGAAAATTTACCTCACATGTTATACATCAGTAAAGTATCTGCAACTGAGGTCATATTCAATTAAAAAAAATCTAAAAGAGAATCTATCAAAAATCTAAAAGTAGGATCTGTCGATAAAACAGAGAAAGATCTCCTAAAAATGGAAATAAGTAAATGAAACATAAGAGACTCTAAATATTTTATGAATCACCGAAAAAAATCCAATTACAGAATCACGCATATAAGCTTCAAATTGAAACAAAAACAGAGGAGCTAGATAAAAAAAAAGAAAGAGAACATACTACTGGGAATTGAGTCATTTTTTAGTATAAGAGATAGATTAGAACTCCTCCGATCTCCGCCGTGAAAACTTGATCGATTAGAAGATGTATTAGGGAGTTGAATTACATTAGGAAGACGAATACAAGAGAGAGCGTAAGACATTTTTCTAGGGTTGCCAGAGTGAACCAGAAGTGAAAAAGAAAGAGAGATCTAAGAGAGGAGAGGAGAGAAGATGTTCTCTTCTGGCAAATGCCAAGGGATCCGTGAGGATCCAACCGTGAATACAGTGTGGTGTGGACTGTAGACTGAGAAGTAGAACTAACTACTCTGCTAATACTGCGATGGAGAGTATTACGTGTGGAGTGATTCTGAGTTGCATGAATTTTAGAGATAGGGAGGTGGGTCCCGCGAATTTTTGTGTTCGATTATTTTGATGCGGCATCTTTATAATATATCTGAGGTCATTTATAAGTGTTGCAGTGGGTCCCGATTTAGTGTACGGTCTTGATGATACGATGAGCGGGAAAGACTCACCAAGAAAAGCTGATGTGGAAGGAGGAAAAAGTCATTCATGTTTTGTTGGCTCCCAAATCAAGTTTGGTGCTCGGTATTGGGTAACTTCTAAAAACCCCACAGATCTCTACGTGAGAGTATGGTAAAGGTCCAAGCCTTTCCCAAGATTTGTTTTTTATACGAAGGATCTATTGATATTTATTTTTCAAGAAATTTGGTGGTTGGTCCAAAATACTCGGATCCGTTTAATTTATGCTTCATTCAGAAAAAATATTTAATTAGAGGTCTAAAATTGTTTAATCCATGAAAAATGTCTCAACTGTCCTTGATTAGAGTACTATAACATAAACTAAAAAATGTTTCTCTCTCTTATTAAAAACATAACAAACACTACTATTTTTCTCTCTATTTTTTCTTTCTTCTCATTGTTCTCAAAGTTACAGGCGGCCATGAAAACTTCGTCGAGATCCATGATTAAAAGTCACCTAATACGCAGCAGAAATTTAATGGGTAACCTCAAATATCACTATATCAATTGTGTTTTCCGCTAATCCTTGTACACAATAGAGATATCGATAAATGCTTGCTTTTTCTAAAACTATGTAGATCTGCGTTTGGGTGAATGATGGCGAGAACAAGATTGTATAGAGAATACACACAAGAAAGGTACAACTTTTAATTTCATTTATGTTTCTAATGATGCTTGAAAAGTTAGTAGATTCTTCCTTTTTGGTTCACTTTTAGGGGTTTGTGGTTTGAATTACTTGATTTGTTAGGTTTTGTTATATTTGTATGGATGATTTTGATTTATTCGGAATGTCAGTAACACGTTTTTTGTTTGAGTAAAGTTGTTTTCATATTACGATGTGTTGTTATTATGGAACAATACATATTGACATGTACCATGTGAAAAAACATCTCTTATGCTTGAATAAGAATCAGTACATGTTGATATGAATTGTTGGTACTTTATCTTATATAGATATTAGGTACATATCAATATGTACTAACATGCAAAGGGGAAAAAGTGTAAAAAAATATTATGTTTTGACTGTAACATATCAATATGTACTAATGCTTGAATGAACATCATTTCCACCAGTACATATCAACATGTACAAATGGATAGGTTTCTGATACTTCTTATATGTATATGAACTTTAGGTTTCTAGTGCTTGTTGATATATACTCATTGTTGTGTATGAATTAATAGTGCATATTGATATGTACTCATTCTTGTGTCCATCAGTACATATTTTTAAGAGATACGTTTTGTAAGAATTTTTCCAATTAGGACTAAGAATATGTGAATTCTGGTTTCATTTTAAGTATTATTATCTGGATTGTAGTTGTTGCTTGAAACTGAACATGCGTTTAGGAAAGTATTATTAGCTGGATTGTAGTTGTTGCTTGAAACTGAACATGCGTTTAGGAAAATGGTCTTTCGATAATTCTTTTTCGATGTCTGTTCAAGATTTACAAAGCCAAAAATTAATAGTAT
Organism: Papaver californicum; assembly: GCA_023531435.1. NCBI lineage: Eukaryota > Viridiplantae > Streptophyta > Magnoliopsida > Ranunculales > Papaveraceae > Papaver > Papaver californicum. The sequence continues at coordinate 45,132 of JAJJMC010003566.1, read as the reverse complement.
GATGTGGGATTGTACTAATAGTATATTACTTCACATTTGTTTATTTTTTTCTTCAGTTTATAAACTTCAAAGGTGTATATTATTGTAGGACAAGGATCAGGGTCAGGTCATGATGTACCAAGTTCCTCAAAAGCTCATCAAACACTAACGATGCTCGTTGTGGTTGGGACATTTCTTTCATGGTACTAAAGAAAGCAGAAGAAGAGAAAGATAACTAAAGCTTATAACAAGAGAAAAGAGAATGTACTAAAGAGAAATTCTTTTCATTGGTACAAAAAGAGAGAATTATTATTGTTATTTTAGGTGTAATATTTCAATCTTTCGAATTCATTTTTGCATCTTGTAGAAGAAAAAAAACTGAATTTTGTTTCTGATCAATTGACTAATGAGATACTGACATTAACATTTCTCACTTAACTAGTGTGATTCTCAGGTTTAAAAAACTAAATGTGTTTCAATGCTTCTTATAGTATTGTAACATACTACTCACATGAACTTTGTATAAAAGACTAAAAAAAAAAAAGTCCTTAAATACTTGCAGTACATATCTGTTTGTACTGTAAAACCTTGTAGTACATATCGATATCACACAATTACAAACATAACTCAGCCAACTTTAGTATATATAGATATGTACAGAGTAAAACCACAAAACATATTGATATGTACTGCATTATAACATACACTTGATTCGTTTAATTATCCATTCATTGACTTGTTGATTCACGATTCACTTGTTTTCCAATTCCAAGTTATTATATAACACAGTTGTATAATTCATTTAAACAAAATGGGAAAGACAAAATTAACATAGTAACCTAGTTGATTCATTATGAATTGGACCCAATTACAGTAGCCATAACATATACATTAACAAAAATAGGAGAGGTCGTTCATTGTCCTATCAAGCATGAAAAACCATACACGCGCTATCTTTGGCAAGTACATGTTTGCATTTGCATTTGTAAAATCAACCATCCAAGACCTGCACACAGAAAAAAGACACAGTTACAGTAAATAATGCATTAATATGATCTACTGAAATACATATTAACAAAAAAGAACTCATGATAAAATAAAAAAATGAGATACGAATGATAATGAGGGGCGTTGCCCCCTCGACCCCCGTAAACCATAAATGATAAAACATAGAATCAAAAAATCAACATGATATATATATATATATACACAATATTTGACAGTATTTAAAACAGGTCACAATATTATTTCTTCCGATACAATAAGAGAAGCAACAATGCTGATTATAGCAAAGATAAAATGTAGCAAACAGTGCTGATTACCTCAGAAGTCATGCATTCAGATAAATATGGAGCCAATGGAGTGTCCACAAGCACCAATTTGTAAAGCTCACGCATGTTCTGAGCAACCGCGAGGGTAGCAATGCTAAAAAAGAAATCATAAAGGATAAATTCACACGAACATTGCAAGTGTTAGATAGAAACTAAATATCCTGATAGTAACATTACCTGTCAAATATTCCCAATGGATGGCATTTCTCTAGTAATTCCTGAACATCTCTCTCATGCAAGGTGCCAGTCACAATAAGAACAACAAACCAAAATCATCAAACAAGTCTGAAAAAAATCGTGTTATTGATCCAGAAGAAGAAGATCATATAGTACATAAGGAAAAAATGTATGACCCCACAGTACATATTGATATGTATGAAGGAAAATATGTACTGAAGGAAAAAGCGTATGATCCCACAGTACATATTGATATGTACTAAAGAAAAATATGTATTGAAGGAAAAAATGTATGATCCCACAGTACATATTAGTATGTACTGAAAGAAAAAATGCATTGAAAGAAAAAAATGTATGATCCCACAATACATATAAATTGATATGTACTGAAGGAAATAAAGTAGATCATCCAACAATACATATTTATATGTTCTGTAGGAACATGCAACATCTCTAAAAGAACAAAAAAAAACATGATTTTATGGAAAAATTAAAGTAAACCAAATCAAAACCATGATGAAACAAAAGGTGAATAAAAGAATATGATGATCTAATCAACCTAATAGCACAATTACAAAAACAGATTCAAAAAAATAGAAGAAACCCTAAAACACGAACAAGAGTCAAAAATAATCATACAATGTTGATCATAGAAAACATTAAGAGGAAAATTACAAATCGAGAAAGCAAAGAATTTAAAAATAAATAAATCATGAAATCGAGTTGATCATCACGATTGAGTTGAAAAAAATAAAAACAGAGATGAAATCATATAGAGATTGTGAATACAGAACATACTTGGAACCAAAATCGATTTTCAAAGACGAAAACCTAAATTGTTAGAGCAACAACAAAATTGATCTTCAAAGACCAAAACCTAAATTGTTAGAGCAACAACAGAAGTGAGAAAGAAAAAAAAAGATTTGTGCGAAGATAACAAAAGAAATTTGATTTGTGTTTCTAATCTTATCTAATGAACAACAGGGTAGTTTTGGAATTTACAAAAGTCGTAGAACACCTCTTACACGTGTTGTGGACCTGGAAATAATTTTTTTGGTCCAAAAACATGATTTTGGACTGGCGGTTAATCCATGTCTAATGGATGGACAACATACTAAACGGGGCCTCTAAAATGGATTAGCTAGTACTTCCTAGCTCACTTTTTGCTTATTCATTCACTTAGTGACAAACCCGGATCTTTTTTTTTTTAATAAAAGCTGGACCCAGACCCCTACTCAAACTCATCTAGACCAACTGGTCTCACTGCCAGACCCACCCTGTCAAATTCAAATGTACAACTACATTAATACAAATATAAAACATAACAAGTGAAAAAAAAACCAAGGTAACCATACTTAGCATACAAAAACTTCTCCCATATTATTATTTATAAATAAAAACCATTTGAAAAAAAAATAAGTAAAAACCTCATTTTCATTTATAATGTTTAAATTTAGTTTTTATTACTTTTTAAAATGGCAGTCCTGCCCTTTCTTTCCTTTACATATGTTTTTTCTTATTCTCCTTTCTTCCGCCTCTTCCTCCCCACCACCATCACCACCAACAACAGTAGCTCCGCCGCCACCAAACCAGTGAGAAAAGACAGATCGGCAACAACATCACATTTGTCTCCTCCACCAACACCTCCTTCTCTTTTTATTTTACTTTTATGTTCACCAACAATAACTCCGCCACCAATATCCACCACTAATAGCACCTCTGTCTCCTCCACCAACACATTCTTCTTCTTTTATGTCCTGATTTTAATCAACAACACCTCCTCCTCCCCTATCGCCTCCTCCTCCTTATCTTTTCTCCCCCACCACTACATGTCCAGATATGCCACTAACAACACTTCCCCGTCCCCCATTTGTCCTTTACAAACATCACCAACACCTCCAGATCATCATCGTCGAAAATCATCATCAAAAACTAATGATAAATCATTATTGTCGGAATTAGGGTTTTGTGTTGGTGAAATGTCAAAACTGATGAAACCAAATTTGGTTTCATCAAATTCTACAAAAACTAAACAACGTTGAAACCAAGTTTTGTGTTGGTGAAATGTCAGAAAAATAATGAAACCAAATTTGGTTACATCAAATTTTACAAAAGCTAAACAACGTTGAAACTAATTTTTGTGTTGGTGAAAACAGTAAGTTTTGTTGAAACCAAATTTGGTTTCATATGATTTTTGCCTATTTTTTTATCGTGAAACCAAAGTTTAGTGGTGAAACAATACGTTTATGTTGAAACCAAATTTGGTTTCAACTAATTTTTTCCTAGTTTATTCAATTTGGTGCATTTGTTTTTTTCGTTGAAGTTGTGTTGGTGAAATTGCAATTTTATGTTGAAACCAAATTTGGCTTCATCATTTTTTGCTTAATTTTAATCGTTGAAACCAATGTTGCTGGTGATATTGGTGGTGGTGTTGTTGGCTGGTGGTAGTGCTGGTTGGTGATAGTGAGTGGTGCTGGGTATTGGTGGTGGCGATGGTATTGGTGGTGGTGATCGTTGGTAGTGGTGGTTGTTGGTGGAAGTGCTGGTTAGAGGTGCTCATTGGTGGTGGTTCTAGTGGTGGTTGGTGTTGGTTCTGATTGCTACTAGTGGTGGTTGGTGGTACTCGTTGGTGGTGGTTGGTGGTACTCGTTGGTGGTGCTGCTAGTTGGTGGTTGGTGGTTGTGTTGTTGCTGGTGCTGGTGGCGCTGGCTGGTGGTGCTACTAGTTGGTGGTGCTGGTGGTGGTGGTGGTGGTGGTGGCGGCGCTGGCTGGTGGTGATGTTAGTGGATGGTGATGCTTGGTGGCGTTGTTGGTGTTGAATTGGTGTTGGTAGTATTGATGGTGAGAAGAAAATATAGATTGAGGATGTGTTTCTTATTATTTTTGTTGGGATAAATTAACCTAAAGGGTAGTTTAGAGAGAACTATTCAAATGAGCTTTTTTGTTTATTTTTGTTTTGGCTGGGGTTTGGTAATAAGAGGTATAGAGTAGTGAGTTTTTAACTCATGGACTAAATACAAAACTTTACGGTGGGATTGAACCCCTGACTACCTCCCTATTGGAGTTGAGAAATCCGGACATTCTAACCCTTTTAAAAAGGAGAAACAGACAATTTAGTCCTAAATAAGCTGGCTTTTCATTACAAATTAAACGCTTCAACCAAGAAATCCGGACATTCTAACCCTTCTAACATCCGCCTCCGCTCTGAAACCCTAATGGTGAAATCAACCAAGAAATCCTCCATTCTTCTCGGATAATTCTTTTTATCCACCGACCCTAGGGATGATATAGGCTAGTTACTAGTTACATCTGTGGTATGATCATGATGTTCTTATATTTATATTCGATTCGATTGATTGGGTTCTCTGCTACTGCTCTTATTTTTGGAGCTTGATGGTGATAGTTTGGTATAAGATTCATCAAGCTGTATTTTTCTGCTGCATAAGTCGTATTTGTCCGTTAATCTAATCTCCGTCAATCAGACCCAAATCAATACTTTAGAACCCCTGACTTACAAATACATATCCTTAGAGCATCTCCAATCACGCGATCATTACCAAAGATCAAAGATC
>JAJJMC010003566.1:0-25073 GCA_023531435.1 Papaver californicum | reverse complement strand
CACAAACCCATTCTTGATCTTTAATCAAGAATCATAATATTCAACCACTAACATCAGCTTCTTAACACTACTATTCCAAGACTGTGATCATCTGATGACTTGACTACCATAAGCACTACCAAAAATAATCCAAATATAAATTAGTGATACCCATTAAAAACTTACAAATTAACATCCAATTTCAATTGTACCAAAAAAAAATAATCAATAGCTCAAAAACTTCATCGTCTTCGTTACTAAGTTTTTGGTTTTGACGGAAAACAAAAACAATGTCGTCCATTAAAGCAGCTTCAAGTTTAGTTAACTTCAAAAATAATATCTTAATATACCAGTTTCTCTTTATTTGATAAACATTATTGTAATCAAAGAATATCAATTTCTCATTCAAGAGAAAACTTAACACCAAAATTTCTAATTTTTGGAATTCGTTAGAATTTAACTTTCTTCTCTGGTTTTGTTAGTAATTAGTTGACAACTATAGATATTTAAATCATTTCACCAAGTTACCAAAAATTTTGGACGGTCAAGACGGTCAACTATGGTCTTGGGATCCAAACTCTAATATGTAATTTTTTGGAAACAAACACAACTTTGGTCACAAGGTTGGAACCCAAAATCAAAATAACCCCTCTATTGAATACTGTAGTATATTGAATATAGTCCGTGGGTTATAACCCTAAAGTTGTCACCATCTATATACAAAAACTCCAACAAAACAAATTATCCACAAAAACCCCATTTAACATAATATGTCTAAAATACCCTTATGAGTTACGTTACGCCCAACAAACCTAAAAAATCCACCCCACCCCAGGTGAAAACCAAAATTCGTCTAGATATAGATTCCAAAAAACCGTTTTCTCTCTCTTTCATTCTTTCTCTCTGGTTTCATCAACAAAAACAAAAACTAGTGTCGAAAAATAAAAAATTGATCGGTTGAAACCCAAAGCTAATTCGATCATGAAACCTAATTACACAGATCTTGAAACTAAAAAAATCGATCTCTCTCTACTCGATTTGACCTAATTCGCAAAAATGGTGAAGAAGGACTCTGTAATGAAGAAAAAGAGGGATGAAAAGCTAAAAAAGACTATTCAAAATCGATAAAAAGGTAAAATTAACGACTATAATTCTATAATTAAATTGGTTTTGTTGAATTTTGGAGAGTATTTATCAAAAAATCAATGTGCATGAGAAGATTTTTTTTCGTTGAAAGATGTTAGGTTTCATTTGTTTTCGTTAAATTTTGTCAGCGACTATTTGTCGCGACGAATCAAATATTGTTGGTAAAACGATAATATTCTGCTGAAACAAGTTTAGGTTTCATCTGAATTTGTTTGATTTTGTTGGCTTTAGTTGATGAATGGAATATTGTTGGTTGTAGTATAGTATTTATTGAAACCGGTGTTAGTTTCATCTAATTTGTTTACGCTGTTAAATTTCATTGAAACAAGTACTGGTTTTATTTGTTTTATGCTTCATGTTGGTGAATTTGGTTGCTAGCTATTGGTGGTAGGATAATTTTTGTTGAAACCAATTTTGGTTTCATATGATTTTGTTTCATGTTGCCGAGCGTTTGTTGATTAATGGAATGTTATCGTGAAACCAATTTTGTTGGTGATATGTTATTTTATGTTGAAACAATGTTTGGTTTCGATATTTTTTTGGTTGATTATTAATGGTTCCATGAAACACTGTTGGTGTTTTCTTTGTTCACGTTGAAAAAATATTTTGGTTGTAACATTTTTGTTGTTGATTATTTATGGTTTCATCAAACTATGTTGGTGGTATTTTAGTTTCATTATGTCAACCATTATTATGTCAACCATTTGTCGATGAATCAAAAGATGTTGGTGATAAGTCTGTATTTGTGTTGAAAACTGTCTAAGTTTCATTGAATGTGTTTTATTATGTCCACCATTTGTTGACAAATCAAAAATCTATTGGTAATATGTATGGTTAGATTATATTGAAACCTGTTTTGGTTTCATCTGTTTTGCAGGAGGTTGATCAGAAGAGATATATATGAGTTCATTGGTGGGATAGTGCATGTTAACGGCTGACTTAAAACGAACTTTAGCTTGGCTTCATTGACAATTTTGTTTTGTTTTGCTAGTGCTAAGATTGAAACATTTTGCGAATTGCAGGAAAAATTGTGGGCTTTATGTGTGCTATCACATGAAAAGGCTCTTACAGGGAAAATAGCTTCGCCTGAAAAGAATATGACAACAAAGAAAAACAAGATAATTGCTAAGATGACATACAACATCATCACAAATAATGCTTTGAAGGCTTGATTGATAGTGCACAAAACTGCCTGCACTGCTGAAGCTCCTGTTGTCTGACCAAGACATGAAGCAGCGAAGATTATAAACCGGTTTTATATGTTTTCTGTTGCGTTTTGTCTAGTACTTGTAAATGAAACTAATGATATTTGTGGTAGGATAGTTTTCAATAAAACCAATTGTGGTTTTCATATATTTTCTGTTTTATTACCCAATATTGTGTTGACGAAATCAAATACTGATATGTGAATCCTTTTTAATCTATTGATACTCCTTTTTAGCCCAACCAAAACATGCAATTTATGTTCGAGTTGTTCATAAAAAAAAGTTTAATGATATGTACCGTTCAGTGTATGCTTTTAAAATGGTTATATAACCTCTAACGATTGACATGTTCAAATGTACATAAAATATTAATCAAGCACAACAGAAATTAAGACGAGAGTACGTCTATCAGTCTATGTACTCTAGATAAAGCTCTATAATACCAGTAATAAAAAAATTGGTTTCATTGCTCAATAAAATGAAGAAAAAATTTGTTGAAACCAAAAATTGGTGTCAACACAACAAAAGACAATTTGTATCTATAAAACTTTAAAATGGAAAAAATTTAGAAATATGGTTTCAACACAAAATAATTCATATATGTATCACTAATAAAAATTGGTTTCATTGCAAACTACCATGCCACTAAAACTACTTGATTCAGCACCGCCACTGCCACCGCCGCCGCCTTGTACCACCACCCAACACCAGCACCAACCACCACCACCCAGCACCAGCAACCGCCAACACCACCACCACCATCGCCGCCACTACCACCAGTAGCACCACAACCATTACTATCACTGACAAAAATTGGTTTCATAAAGTTTAGTACTCAATAAAATGAAAAAATTAAACAAAATTAGATGAAACCAGAACTAGTTTCAACACAAAAGTTATCATATTACCAAGATTGGTTTCGTCGACAAAAACTAACAAAACTTAGTAAAAATTAGATGAAACCAAAATTAGTTTTAACAAAATAAAAAAATAAACAGAAGATGACACCAAAACTGGTTTTAACCAAAAAATTATAATATCACCAACAAAATTGGTTTCGTCGATAAAAATTAACAAAAATTAGATGAAACCAAAATTAATTTCAGCAAAAAAAAAAAGATGAAACCAAAACTGATTCCCCGTATACTTAGCATATTTGCAAAAGAAAAAAAAAATTCAATCAAAAACACATGTAAATCAATGGCAACTTTAAAATTCTAGCTTCGGAAATTGGAATCGTAAGTCTTTGTTGGAAATTTAACTTACCCAATGCCCACATCCAAAAACGAAATCTCTCGGATTCTCAAGACATATAGGACAAACTACTTGTAAAGCAAACAAATGAAATCCACATAGTATAGTCTTCAATATAAATACTTAAAATGTTTCACAAATGAAAATCTCAGAGTACTTATGTGGTATACCTTTTCATATGGGTCCTCTGCAAAATAAGAATTCGAAGAAGCAGCAGTATTGACAGAATCATCGAGTAGTTGTTTATCAGTGGGACAAGGTAAAGGTGATTGCTGGTGAATAATGGGAGGAGGTAGTCCTCAACCTCTCGTGTTTTTGTGTGGACGTAAGAAATGTGCATTGACATTGATATTCTTCTCAAAAGAAAAGGTTAAACTGCTTAAAAACATTGTCACTCCATCAAACCCTTACCTGAAACGCCGAAGATCTAGAGTTGCAAGGTATTGTGAAGGTAATTTCATTAATGCAGTTAGGGCAATTTCTGAGTGTATTTTCTCTATATAGATATCTCGCCTCAAGATTTCTGTTAAATTCACGAACTGCGATGGACAAACACAACCAAGAATTGAATGAATTGGAAGCATCAATTTTGAAGGAAGGAAAAAAATAAGGCAATTGGCAATTGAGATCATAAGAGTGCTACTAGTTCATTTTCGCTTTACAAACTTGAAAATTATTGAATGTTTGACGGGTTTTATTTCATTTTCTTTCTTTTTTCTGGTCAATTAGTAACGTACATTTTTCTAATCATACCAAAACTCAGGTATTCTTATTCCAAATAAGTATCCTCCTCACATGTATCTTGTAAATCAGAAAATATTGTCTTAAGCTTGTATGCATGATAGTGATGACACTCTACGGAAAATTGCATTCTTGAAGCACTTATTTAGGCTATTGGGTTTATACACCTATATACACTATCGTTTGTCTGTAAATACTATATATTAGACCACCTGAATGGTGTTATAATCATGAATCTCAGTTAAGGCTTCTTATCCACAACCTTCAAATTTAAAACATGCATGAAGCTATAGTCGTAGCTAGTGATTGTACTTATCCAACTACTTCTATTATATCATAAATGCTCACGCCCGACTAGGATCCTTTATATATACTATACTACTGCTAGCATATAGCTATGACACAAAAAAACATGAACAAAACCATGTTTATCAGAGATTATTGCTTCAACAAGAGTATTGTTGATTGAGATAAAGAAGAAAAACTGTGGAGACTAATCATTTTAATAGAATGGAAACTTATATATTTTCGTGCAGTTATTGTCGCAAACTACCCTGCCACCAACACCACTTAGTTTATCAACAACTAGTCAACAACAAAACCAGAAAAACAAATGAAACCACAACTGGTTTCATTGTAAAAAAAAATAAAAACTAAGCACCCTTATCATTAACAATATGCCTTAATCGAAAATCAAAACTAAATGGTTTTCGAAAATTTTAGATGGGTAACATAGATTTAGGTAAGCTGAATTCAATTTGAAATCAGATTTTTAATTGAGATAAAGGTTTAAGATATTGAATAAAAATCAATCAAAAACCCTAGAAAAACTTTTGGTAACTTTTTTAATAAATTTTGATCTCAAAAGAGAGATTGAGTATTACGAATCTCTACTCCGATCATGAATTAGGAAAAAAATCGAGATCAAATCGACGATTTAGGTTTTCGAAACTCTTGAAAGTCGGTTTTGTTGAATTTTAATGTCGACTCGAAATCGATCGATTGAAATTTTTGTTTGAATTAAAATGATATAAAGAGAGTAAACTTATCTTTCAGTCCAATTTCGATGATGTTTCAGTCATAAAACGATGATTTGCATCGAATCTTCCCATCAATTCGCAGCAAGCTTCAAGAACAGGTTCTCTGAAAGTTTCAATTACTGGTGGTGCTGGTGGTGGGAGACGGTGTTGGTGAAAGATTAGGAGATGGGTTTCGTGATCGTAGTATGAGGAGGAAAGAAGGAGACACAGAGATAGAGAGACGATAGATCTCATAGGGAAAGAAGAAGATGTATAAGAGGGTAGTCTGGACATTTGTTAAAAATTGACTTAATTAATACAATTTTTTTTTTAAAATCGGGTTTTTGTATCATTTTTGGAGAATATGGTGTTTTTATGGATTTCACATATGAATAGAGTTTTTATACACCAAATTTGATCACCTTGGTGTTTTATTACTTGTTATATGTATTGAATATCCGAAAAAAATTAGATGTGAATTAGGTTTCTTTGTCCAACTTGTGTAATAGTGTATTGAATAAATGGCGATGCCAACTAGGTTTCCTTTTCAATAGTGTATTCAATGCAAAGTTAAAAGTGGTAAGGAATCAGAAACAAATAATAACAACTAATCACCCAGGCCAAAAAATAAAAAGAGTCTACATAAATTTTCAAGAAAACATGATGGAATACCTTATGACTTTTTATTAGTAACAAGCGGCTAATTGTAGAAGGTATGCAAACACACCCCTAGAATCTCCGAATATTCCTGGTAAGTATTCTGTTGTACAATTTAAGTTATTTAACCGACGAAGATTTTTTCTTGAGCGAACCTCATGCGTGTCACATATGCTGTATTACAATCTAAGTTGGAAAGATATTTCAGGAACCCGATCTAGTACATGCGCATCACATGCCCAAAGCAGGCAGTGTAAACAACGTAAGGTCATAATCAACTGGTTCGTCTAGTGTAAAACTGTGATTGATCTAGAGCTTTGTGGACCCCTAGTTTTATTGATTACTGATCTTGACAGTGACAAGGACGGTTTCAAATTATTTAGTAGGTTGACCCAAAAGCAAAGATCCCAAGATATTTTTAAACTTTGGTCCCGCCGCTTATTACACCATTTTTTCTACTTTTCTTCTGTTGGTTTTAGGTACCCAGCAAATCATGCGTTCTTCTCACAGGCTTCAACTGCAAAGTACAGTGGGACTTCCTTTAGGCCAGACTCTATGCACCCTTTCAAATGAATTTATTTGTCTAATCAGGTGATTGGACAGATATAGTGTATCACTATAAAAAATGCTACAGGCGATGATCATTATATCGAGCGATATAGAGATGATCGTTAGCAATGTTAGGAAATAAAATAAAAGTGACACGTGTAAGACGATGAAGAAAGAAACAGTGAAATTAAGAAGGACGAGAAGCACACAATCAAAGCCATATTAAAGTAGTGAAACGGGACAGAAGTGACAGGCTAAGTAAATCTCTGCATGATTGACACGTACGATCGGGAAAGTAATATCACACTGATCGAAACAGACGGCATTAAATACATATAGAACGGGAAAGGAAGAATAATGATGAGCATGGAGCGGGAAAGTAAGGTAATAATTACTTTACTGACACATATGATCGGGACGAAGTTGATATTCAAGGAGCGAAGAGCACGTGTAAACCATGCAAAGAGCGCACCCAAGAGAAAACATGACCTGTCAATCTTATAAGCATCCCGATCCTAATATAATAAGAAGAACGATAGTTGCTATCGGGACAAATGGGACCCGCTACTATAACTATAAATAGAAGAGAACATTCAACGAAGAAGGGGTCGGAAAAATTGAGAAGAAAAAGGGAGAAAGGAAGATTAAGAAGGGTAGAAGGAAAAAGATTATTAGGTATGAACTGTGGATGATTAAATCCAAAAGATAGGACATTCATGATAAAATTTCTTGCTTTAAATAGAAGATGTATTTGGAATTGTAGTTTTGATCAGGTTTATGATCTGTAAATGATTGGATTGCTAAAATGTTTATCAAATCATTATTCTTAAAGATGATTCTATGTATCAGCTCATTTATTAAAATCTTATGTTGATTATACAATCTTCAAATCGTTGGTTATTAATGTCAATGGGAAAATTGACATAAACAATTTGGCGCTAGAAACAGGGACTGGGTTAAAGGATTTATCCTACCTGTTCTTTAAAAATGAATTTGATGCTGTATTAAAAAACGGAAATGGTATTCTAGTTGAAAAACAAAGATTTTTACGATTAATTGCGTATGTTTAAATGTTTGGTCATAAAACATATTTTTAGAAGATGATAAATCTAGTTTCTGTCACTTTATTCTTTTTCTTTAAGTAATCTGTTGTAAGAATATTTCGCTAACTTTTAAAAGGTTATTAGAAATCAAGTGGAGAAAGTAAATTACCAACAAATCCAGAAGCAAAATGTCTCAGGCAGACTCTGCGAATCAAGACAGTAATGATGGACAAACTTTCAGACAAAGGGAGACTGAGAGTGATTCAGGGCAACAACAGAGTAATGTGGGAAATCATTCACCAATTCAAGACCTAACACCAAATGCCTTATCACAAAATCAGTTCTCACATCACGAGAACTCAGGAAATAATGTTAATTATCTTCAAAATCTGATACGGGAAATAGATGAAATAAGGAGAGAACAAAGGATCAATCAGGGTAGAATTGAATTGTTAACCAGAGAAAATCAAGTTTTAAAAGATGCAATTCGACGTGATCAGAGGCAGGCTGCAACAAGATCACGAAGTCCAGAAGTAATTTCTGAAAGACGAGCACCCAGAAACGAAAGAGAAAATCAGGATCAGAGGATGGTGTTAGCAGGATCATCATCACGAGCCAGAAGGCAGACAGAAAATCAGGAAATCCAACGTACACAATGGCAAAAATGTATTGAAGCCATGGAACAAATGAAGGAGGAAATAAGAGGACTGAAAAATAAAGAAGGAGGAAGAATAGAAGAAGTGCTAAAAGAGGCTAGGCGTACACCGCTGGCTCAACGATTAACAAATGTTCCACTACCAAGAGAGTACAACATCCCTGTATTTGAATGTTACGATGGAATGAAGGATCCAACCTCGCATTTAAAATATTATAATCGAGTGATGTCACGGTGGGACGGTCATGAAGCAATTATGTGCCGTTGTTTTCCTTCAAGTTTAACAGGTTCAGCATTATTGTGGTACAATAGATTGCCTGAAAGTTCCATTGAGTGTTATTCACAATTAGTGAGGAAATTTCTTGAAGCATACATGTACAATAAACCCGTTGATTCGGGGATAAATAGATTATACTCCCTTACATCATGGCCTGAAGAAACCATAAGATCATATACAGCTCGATGGCATACAGTGTGTCAAGCGATTGGAGATGTTGACTCTAGCACTGCGATAAATCATTACAAATGGGGAATCGCTGACCGGAGATGTCAGCTTTTTATTGAAATTCATCGTAATAATCCCAAGACTGAGGGGCAACTCAGAGAAATAATAGAAACATGTGCAAGATTGCAAGATGTCCAGGAACAAGATCCAAGAAGCAATTCACGAAATCAGGAAAGCATGAAAAGGACAAATTCAATTGACGTGTCAATAGAGCAGAAAAAGGAATTTCCTCATAAATCAGAGTCAAAGGAATCGAAGCGCCCACGGCAAGGGGACAATAAGGCATTTATGCAACGATTTCAAGAAAGAGTGTTTACAAAGCTAAATATCTCATACACCGACTTATTTGATATCATAAAAACTAAACCAGATTTTCAATGGCCATCTTCAAAAGGCAATCAACCTGAGTTTACACAACGATCAAAAAATTATTGTGGTTACCACTGTTATAAAGGTCATGCAACAGAAAACTGTAGGAATTTCATTATCCTGGTACAGAAAGTGATAGACGCGGGAGAGTTAAAAGAATATATTCAAAGGACCGAACCAGTAGCTAGACCCGATAAAGGAAAAGCAGTGCATATTCCGTATAATGAACGCACCATTAATGTGATATCATACTCAGAAAAAAGAGATACTGACGTAAATACTGCAATCAATAAAAAGTTATGTAAAAGGATTCGAAATCATGAAACTTTTAAGGTATCGTGAAGAATAGCAGAAGCATGGGAAGATTGGATGGCATCCCCTCTAACTTTTTCAGCACGGGAAGTAAATCAGGAAATTGAGATGCACAATGATCCATTAGTCCTTACGTTACCCATGGCAGGATGGAATGTTAGAAAAATCCTTATGGACGGGGGCAGCTCGTTGAATGTTTTATTTCATAATTCATTTCGCAAAATGGCATTTACAAAAGATCAATTACTCCCATCCCGATATATGATTTATGGATTCAATGGAATGGCCTCAAGACCAGAAGGAGATATAGACTTGCAAGTATCAGTTGGACCAATCAACATTCTAACAAGATTCAGTGTTGTAGATGCTCCATCTCCGTATAATGCAATCATTGGGAGATGCTGGGTACATCAGCTAAAAGGTGTAATTTCCACTTATCACCAATATTTGCGATTTCCAACACCACAAGGCGAAATGGAGATCAAAGGGGATCAAGATGATGCAAAGTTTTGTATAATGGCCGAGGTAAGAATGCATGAAGAACAGGAACAACAACAACAACAAAGGAAGAAAAACCGTAGGACCGAAGAAAAGGAAAATGAAATTAATCAATACTTGAGAAGGAACATTGAACAAAAGTCAGCAAATGAATTAGGAAAAAGCAGCAAGAGTCAAGGAAATTCAAAAAATCAGCAACTTGAAGGACTCCCATAGCAATTAAAGGGAATTCCAACTCCAATCGGGAATCCAAAACCAACTTTCACTTCTATAGAAGAAACTAAAATTGTAAATATTGGAACTTTAGAATGGCCCAAGAGAGTACAGATTGGAACTTTGATGAAAGAAGATGTGGAGCAAAGTTTAATCAAATTGCTTCGTGATTTTGTAGATATATTTGCATGGAAAATGGAGGATATGCCCGGGATAGATCCAAATATTGTACAGCATGAATTACGAATACGACCTGATGCTACACCATTTCGTCAACGGATACGCAAGGTTGCATCGGAATATCACGATCCAGTTGAAAAGGAATTAGCAAAGCTTCTAAGTGCAGGATTCATTCGAGAAGTGCGATATCCAACATGGATTTCCAACATGGTGATCGTTCCGAAAAAGAACGGTGGAGTCAGAATTTGCATAGACTTTACCAATTTAAACAAAGCTTGCCCAAAAGATAGCTATCCACTTCCTAATATTGATCAATTGGTGGACGCTGTAGAAGGTCATGAAGCATTATCTTTTATGGATGGACAGTCGGGATATAATCAAATCGCACTTGCAGAAGCTGATCAGGAGCACACTGCGTTCTTTCTTCCTCGGGGGCTGTATTGCTATACTAGGATGCCGTTTGGATTAAGGAATGCTGGAGCAACATATCAGCGTTTGGTTGATGCAATTTTCAAACCATGGATCGGACAAATATTAGAAGTTTATGTCGATGATATGTTGGTGAAAAGCAAATTATCAATTAACCATTTAAAAGACCTCGCTAAAATTTTTGGTGCGTTATGAAAGTACAAGATGAAGATTAACCCGGAGAAATGCACTTTTGGCGTTTCATCGGGGCGTTTCTTGGGTTATTTGGTTACAAAAAATGGAATAGAAGTTGATACAGCTAAGATCCAAGCGATCACAGATATGCCATCACCCAGTAGTATTAAAAGTGTACAGAAGTTAAACGGATGTCTAGCTGCTTTAAACAGATTTATTGCCATATCATCAGAATGGTGCAAACCATTCTTTGAAATACTCAAGAAGAAAAATAAATTTGAATGGAACGATCAATGTGAACAAGCATTCCAAAGCATAAAGAAGCATCTAGCCACTTTGCCAGCATTACAGAAACCGGAACCCGAAGAGATATTAACTTTGTATATATCAGCAACAGAAGATGCAATCAGTGCAGTGATGGTGCGCACCAATGAAAAAATAGAAAAACCAATATATTATATCAGCAAAACCCTTAATTCGGCCGAAAGAAATTATACTAGGATCGAACAATTCATCTTGTCATTAGTCTTTGCCACACAAAAGCTGCGTACTTATTTTCTCACTCATTATATTCGTGTCCCGAGCAAGGCACCGTTACAATCAGTATTGAAAAATACGGGAAAAGTGGGAAGAATCGCTAAATGGAATGCCCAGCTAGAACAATTCGATATCATTTATGAGATGCAAACCGCACAAAAATCTCAAGTTTTAGCTGATTTCCTTGCAGACTTCCCAATTGAAGAAGAATATGAAATTCAAGGTCTGATCATTTAAAAATAAAATAAAATAAAAAATTTTATTAACGATTTATCTTTAACAATTTATTGTATTTATGATTAAAGGACTACCTGGATGCGAGGAAGAAGACCCACAAGATATTCTGGACTCGACAAGCTCTCAAAGGTGGGAAGTCTTTGTTGATGGATCCCGAAACAAAGAAGGAGCAGGAATCGGCATTGTGATTACTACACCAATGGGAGATCGAATGATTCATTCTTTTCGTCTTGAATTTGAAGAACATACAAATAACGTAGTAGAATACGAAGCTGTGGTACATGCATTAAAACTCATCATTGAATTGGGAATCAACAATGTTCGACTTACGAGTGATTCGCAGTTGGTAATTCGGCAGCTTGAATTAAAATATCAAACACTTGATGCAGATTTAGTGCAATACAAAAATCTTGTTCAAATTCTGGCAAGCCAAATCTCAAATCTTACTTTCCGGCATTTATCCCGAGACAAAAATCGACATGCTGATGCTTTGGCATTCATTTCTTCCATGTTAAACGATCCAAGTATGACAGCACTTAAAGTTGGAAGAATTTATGAACCTTCAATTCAGATAAAAGTACTTCATAATATGGAAGAAAATGTAACAGAAAAAGTTCATGATCCCGCAATACAAAATGTCCCATTTACACCTCAACAAATAGATGATCAAACAAGTGAACTAGATTGGAGAATTCCGATTCATCAATATTTACAAGATAACATATTACCCACCAATTCTCAGGAAGCATGAAAAATTCAACTCAAATCCGACAATTACCAACTTCGGGATGGAATTTTGTATCGAAAATCATTTCTCGGACCATTATCTCGATGCTTATCACAACAGGAAGGAATTCAGATACTTAAAGAGATACACTATGGAGACGCAGGAAACCACAGTGGAAGACGATCACTTGCATTAAAAGCCAAAACTCAAGGTTATTATTGGATATCCATGCAAAAAGACTCAGACAACATGGTACGAAGATGTGAGGAATGTCAACGATTTGCAAAAAGGATCAAAGCACCAGCCAGAGAACTCAATTCTACACTCAGTCCATGGCCATGTGCAAAATGGGGAGTAGATATTGTCGGTCCGTTAGTTGAGGGAACCAAAAAGAGACGATACTTAATAGTGGCTACTGATTATTTCACCAAGTGGGTAGAAGCGAAAGCATTAGCTCGAATCAGAGCCTCTGATGTATTTACATTTTTATTTGAAAATATCATATGTAGATTTGGAATACCAGCAGCCATAGTTTCTGATAATGGACAGCAATTTCAAGGAAGAAATATTGATATGTTGTTCGAGACATCTAATATTCAACAATACAGATCCACACCATTTTATCCCCAAAGTAATGGACAAGCCGAATCCACGAATAAAACACTAGCAATGAAGTTGAAGAAGACACTTGATGGGTATCACAAACGTTGGTGTGAACAATTGCATAACACTTTATGGGCTTATCGCACCACGAGAAAAGAATCCACTGGAGAATCACCTTTCCTTCTCGCATATGGTACAGAAGCAGTCATACCAACTGAAATTATTCTACCCACGACAAGAACAGAAGCATGGGAGAAAAATTTAAATACAGATCTAATGTTAGAAAAATTGGATGATTTTGAAGAAAAGCGGGAAGTGGCACTCCAGAAGATGGAGAATTATCAAAGAAGGATAGCACGGGATCACCACAAAAAAGTCAAGTCCCGAAACTTTGTGCAAGGACAATATGTATTACGACAGATCCCTGAATACCATCGGGACAAAGACGCTGGAAAGTTCACACCAACTTGGGACGGTCCATATATAATACATACTTCAGCTGGACAAGGATCGTATTATCTCCAAAATATGCAAGGACAAACCTTACAATATCCTTGGAATGCACGATACTTAAAGCTTTATTATCCGTAAAACTAACACAATTTCGGAAATCAGCACATGTATTCATATCTTTATTTTGATCTTTTATTTTACAATGCGATTTCCTATGAATTTATACTTACAATAAAATTCAAATCCAGGAATATTTTATTCTGGCAGAACGCTCCGATTGGCGACATAATCTAAATTCAAATCCAGGAATATCATATTCTGGAAAGCGCTTCGATTGGCGACATAATTCAATCTCAATACCCAAAGAGGTACATGTCATATTAGAATTTGAATAAATTCAAAACTTTTAATAAGGAAGGAATGTCTAACTTATGGTAATCATTTTCAGAGTACGTTCGGGACCAACCCTGTATCTTACCTCTGGCCCGGGTTTGTTTCGTATGTGTGGGATCTCGAATTATATGTATTGAGGTATATACACTTCAATCCATTGTACTTCTGAAACAATATGATTAACCTAATTGTTTTTTTAAATATTATATTTTGTACAGGAACAATATTCAGAGCACAAAAGTAAGTCAAGCCTCAAAAACAAAACAGGATCGAGACACAAAGCTAGAATATTTAAAAATGAAGCTGCAAATGCTAAAAGCCAACAACAAATACAACTACACTTTGGGATTGGATCGACGGAGTGGTTGAGGAGGAACATCCGGAACAGAAGCACGACCACTCACCACAGAAGGATCGGCCTGAGCCCGCTCCAAAGCAGAATTAAAAGACATTGCAATTTTAGCTTTGGCATCTTGTCTTACCCAGACAACATAAGCATGGCAGTAGTCAATTTCTGCTTGAAGATCTTTAATTTTTTCCTGATCTTTATCAACTTTCTCCTTTTCAGCATTCAATTCTTTTAATAGTTCATCAGCTCTTGATTGTACTTTTATCATTTCATCACCTTGAATGTTGAGTTGAGATTGTAAATCCCGAAGCTTAATCGTACTCAAAGCTACATTTTTCTCTGAAGTCTTCAGCTCTTCAGTAATGTTTGCTATTGTATTATTTGCAATGTTAAGTTCAGCTCCCGCTATTGTTGCTCGGCCATTAGCTTCATTCATCTTCTTTTCTAGCACTAAAAATCAGAGTGAATGTTAGCTAAACCATATAATACCATCAATAAAATCACCATATAACTCAACATATACCTCTAACTACAGATTTAAATTCTGCTTCTTTAAGGGTTAAAGTTTTCAGAACTTCTTGATACTTGGATTCCGCTCTATTACGTCTCCAGGTATTCAATTCAATACTATCGGACAACTGTGTTAATTTCTTCTTAACCAGTTCCATATCCAAATTTACTTCTCTTGCATGATTGTTCAATTGAATCATCCTACGCTGGAATCTAAACAGAGGTTCCAAGTCTCCTTCTGATCCCATAAATGAAGGGTAGATTTTTTAAAAAAA
This sequence comes from Papaver californicum, assembly GCA_023531435.1. Classification (NCBI taxonomy): domain Eukaryota; kingdom Viridiplantae; phylum Streptophyta; class Magnoliopsida; order Ranunculales; family Papaveraceae; genus Papaver; species Papaver californicum. The sequence goes on along the minus strand of JAJJMC010003566.1, from coordinate 10,061 downwards.
ATAAATTAAAATAAATTAAAATATATATATATATATGCACCAAGTACTGGAACGAACCATAAGATCGCACCAAGTACTGGAACGAACTATAGGATCGCACCAAGTACTGGAACGAACCATAAGATCGAACCCAATATAGGTAGATGCTGGAACGATAATACGAATCCAGGATAAAATATGAATTGAGAAGTAAGGACAAACCTTGATTCTGATCTTGAAGCTTTTCATTTTGATCCTCAAAAATTTTCAGCTGTCGATGTTGCTGTTGTTGTTGTTCTTGTTGTTGTTGAAGCTGTTGCTGAAGATTATTGTTTTGTTGCCTGAGATTTTCAATTTCTTGCTGCAAACTCTCATTCCCACTCTTTGCCTTTGATGTCTCGTTCTTGAGCATCAGTTCCATCATTACGGCTCGAGCTTTATAAAACTTATACGCTGCAAACGTACAATCGTTACCGGCCTTAAGTTGAGCGAGAACTTGCTGAGGAAACGAGTATGATGAGCCTTCTGCCATGGTCAGAATCTCACTCAAAGAAGAAGGAAGATTGAGCGCGTATGGCTGATCAAAAAAATCTCCTTCGAACCAAGCATCCCGAGCGCAATCTTTCGAAGCCGCACCAATTGAAGCCCGAAGCCTAGCCATGGAGGCATTATCGGACTTCGAAGCATCGTGCTGAATGGAGGTATTTAAAAACCCTTTGGATACAAACCATTCAAAGGCTTCATCTTCTCTACCCGCAAGAGTAATTCCCTCATCTTCCTCATTGAAATACCATTGAATGGGAGGATCAGCATCCGGCATTTCATCATCGCTATCATGAGAGGGAGTGGCAGGACGAGCTGATGTCCCGATAGGGGCACTTGATGTGTGAATAATATCAGAAGTATTCACATCCCCAGTAGGGCGCGGTGCATCAGGAACGATTGAAGTGGGAACACTAGGGATCGTACTTTCAGCATTTGATACTTCAGAAATTTCATTTCTTTGCTCTTCCACAACAATATTCTCATTTTCAGCATTTTCTTCAATAACAGCAGCCTCGATCAATTTTACTACATTATCTTCCTCAACAGCAACATCGTCTGCTTCCTCTTGAGGCAACCCAGAGAAAACTGTTAGTGTACCACCGCAAGGGGCGGCGTGCATTATTTCAAAGCTAAAGGGAAGAGGAGAAAAGTGTCGAACATATTTGAGGGAGCAGTAGTGTCTGGAACAGCTTCAAAAATAGATGAGGGTACAGAAGGCTGATTTGAAGGAAGAATAGGTTCTCCCACGCTAACGAGAACAACGTTGATAATAACATGCTGTCCCGATACATCTGTTTGGACTGAACCTTCAGCAGTAGTTATAGGAATAGAACCACTGCACCCCTCAATTGTATTATCTCTAATTTCCCCTTCTTCTGTTTCGGAAGGGTACGATGGTCTTCTCATTTTTCTCTTTTTCTTTGTTTCTTCAGGAAAAACTAACTTACGTTTTCCTTTACCTTCAATTACTTCCTCTTATTCCACTCTTTGTCTCCCCTCAACAATTTGAATACCAAGACTTCGGCGTGGAGGAGGAGGAGGGGCATCAGCAACAAGATCAGAATCAGGTTCAATCTGAAACACAGACATTTGTCTCATAAGAAATAATTTAACAACAATTCATAACAGTGTTGAAATAAAGAGTAACACAAACCTTATAATCGAACTTGTAGTCCTCAAAATTTAACAGCCAAGTGCAGTAGCTTGGGAATCGATTCCGAAGCACTTGAATTTCATTGGCAGGAATATTACCATAAATCCAAGGACCTTCAATTACGATTGGAGTGCGATACCACTTATAGTCATGATCCTGACGAATTCTTTCCTTTGTGGGAAAATCAAGCTTGGTTTTGGGAACATATTTGATTTTGGGATCATCAATTTCATGTAACAAGGAAAATCCCGAATGACTTTTACGAGCGGGACTGACACTCCACTTCACATAATTCTTCTTTGAGATGCAATCTCCATATGTGGCATGAAAATTCTCAACAGTATAACCTCTAAGTTCTGAAAAATCTGGTACGTAGCTAGAAAGATTAGTCCGCCCTTCACTTCGAAGATAACATTCGTCAAGAATCCGCCACCAATTTCCATTATATTGAGTAATGGATCGGGCCAGTCCATGAGGAGAACTACCTCGAGTTGCAAGGACCTCAAATTGAAAAGGATTCTCTTCTTCGTATAAAGGAATACGAAGCCCGGCCTCTAAAGCACCAGCAGAAATTAATAAACGATTGGGCGAATAGTTAAACTTCTGCATCGCACTTAAAGTTAACACATCGGAATTTGGATCAAAAAATGAGACTTTAAAGTCCTGAATATCATGTCTTATCTTAAAATCTTCAATATCCATTGTTCGATAGCTACAAGATGCTTGAGAACGTTTATTTCTAGAAGTGGGGTTAACATTTGCAGTAGCCTCAGGAACTGGGTTACGAGCAGGCCGAGGCACGGCGTATCTAGAGGAAGAAATTCTAGCAGGTCTTCCAGATTCTTGATGGTCACCAGTAGCATTGGGATTCCTAGACGACATGATGTTTTACCTGAAAAGAAAGTTTTTAAGGATCAATTCAATCATATCTTTGAAAAGAATCAATCATGATTAGACATTTAAAGTAAGATACTCAAAAGAAAATTTTTAACATACCTGAAGGGAAGAGATAAACAATTGCTTGATCAAAGGAAAAGTAAATATATCTGGAGTTAAAAGCTTCTTAAAACGATTGGGATGACGAAAGTACTTGAAAAAACTCAAGGAAAGCAGAGAACAACAACTTTAACAGGTAAAAGACAGAAGTGAAAAAGACTGCATCGTATTTAAAGCAAAGAATAGAAACCGTCACAATTTGAAAAGGCATTAATTAAAGGCAAAGATTTGATTTCCTCGAAAACCAGAGTAACTGACACAAACGTGATAATAAAAGTTACTGCTTCCTAAAAGTTCACATAACGTGTGAAAAGAGGCGATGAAAAAGTAGGGAGTAATAATTGTTCTTTTACTTTTTTCAAAAACCTCGGATCGACCGTTAAGATTTTTGGAAAAAGAAAAAGAAGGGGGCAAGATGTTAGGAAATAAAATAGAAGCGACACGTGTAAGACGATGAAGAAAGAAACAGTGAAATTAAGAAGGACGAGAAGCACACAATCAAAGCCATATTAAGTAGAGAAAAGGATGGGATAGTACATTCATCCACTGCTGGGCCATTTTAAACGCGATATTTGGACTGTGATGTTTCCTCGAGTAAGTATCACGACATAATAATGCCTTAGCATTATATTGCACTCTCGGGTAAGCAACATTCGGATAGTGATGCTTCCTCTAGTAAGCATCACGACATAATAATGCCTTAGCATTATAATGCTTTCTCGAGAAGCGTCGTTTGGACGATGATGCTTCCTCTAGTAAGCATAACGACATAATAATACCTTAACACTATAATGCTTTCTCGGACAAGCGTCCTTTGGATGGTGATGCTTCCTATAGCAAGCATCACGGCATAATAACGCCTTAGCATTATAATACTTTCTCGGGTAAGCACCCTTTGGACGATGATGCTTCCTCTAGTAAGCATCTACTACACCAAATTTGGATATCTACAACAGACCATAGCTGATGCTGAACGGGGTTGCAACAGAAATATGCCGTTGTAAAACACTCTGTTGTAGATTTTAGCAATGGTTTTATCTTTGTTACGAATCTCTTCATCAACGGCCGGTCACAATGGCAGCTGCCGTTGCTAATTTTTTATTCGTAATAGGCATATGTCGTTGCTATTTTTTTTATATTGCTAATTACACGGTCAGGATATCCCTACCCCGAACTAGAGTAATCATTGCATACGATAAAAAACAGTAACAATGGGAAGAGTAAGCATTGCATACGATAAAAAACAGTAACAATGGAAAGAGAAAACAATGTAACAGAAGTGCTCATTTCAACTTATCTTTATCATAATCAGAAATGCTCATTTCAACTCCAGCTCTTAGTTGTTCACATTATTCCTTGATGGATTTCATATCACCAACCCCATCAAGAAACAACAATATCATACTTATATATTGTCACCTATACACGGAACATATATTGAATATCAATAAAAAATGGCAAATACAGAGGCACTGAAATTAGATGGTGGCAAAGTGTCACCCTGTAATAATTAAGGCAGAAATAGAGTAAAATAATTGAATTAAACCTTTATTTAATCCCGAAGCATATTCAATATGAGAGTTATAAGTGCATCATTTTCTATCTTGTAGAATTTTAAAAGACATATTCGAGTAGTGCGACTTCAATCAACCCAACCTTCTCAAGCGAGCTACTACTCTTCATCACCTATTCATACAGACAACAATAGTAATCACATGCATTCAAAAGATGAAAAGTGATAATATTTTCAGTTAAAAGAACCTCAACTTCAATTATAATATACATTTTCGAGAAGGTGATATGGTTAAGATATACTCCGAGATATGGTGACAACTATCATGTTATTTCTAACATCTGAATCATGTCCTTTTATGAATAGACCATTTAGTTGGGCCCACCAATTCCTATAGAAAAACAGCTAAGTTTCCATCTACCTAGAATGGCTAGTGTCATTCTGAATTGTTCACAAGTTTCTAGACTTCGTAGTTTCATATTTCAACCTAAAAGTTTCTCTCTTACCCCTAAACTTAAATCTAATATTGTCATCAATGTTCTAATAATGAATGATTAAAAGCATGAACAAGGAGAAACTGTTACCAATCAAAGGAAAGGAGTTAAGGAAAGATATTAGTGTGTTACATGAGCATGGGTTACCTCCCAAGAAGTGCTAAGTTTAAAGTCTTCATCCAGACTAAGAAAGAATCAGTCACCTCATAGAATCATATAGCAATATCCGGAACAACTGTAGGTCATCTGAATAAAATAATACTATCCAAAATAGAAAGAAACTGCAGCAGGCCCAGAAAGTGAACAAAAGAGTACAACCTTATCCATATCTAGTGTCTTGTTTAAGATAACTACATCTAATTGAGGTTCAGGTTCGGGTTCTATGAAAGGGTCTAGATAAATCTCTTTACGATAAATTTCCTCATAGGCAGGATTCGGAGGATCAGGTTGTAGAGTATGGAAATACTCAACTAATAAATTTAAGGCACATAATAATAACCTTAATAATTATGGATCCTTAAAGTCAATCAGATTTGGCCCACACAGTTGACTACAATGAAGGTGGTAATCATTCTTAAGAAAATGTGTCAATTCTAATTTCCTAAAGTAATTAGGCTTAGAGTCTAAACTTAATAACTGACACATTTGAAATACATACGTTCCCACATATGGAAGAAAATATTTTGGTGGTAAAACAAAGTCAATCTTGGTATTATTTCCTAGGTAAACCACATCGACCAGAGGATGGGTTTCTAACAACTGAACTTCTTTCTGGACATCAACAAGCTCAGGGAATCTAGTTTGAAGATGATTTTGAAAAATGGTAGAGGTGCATATGTCAAGTCCCAAGTTAGGGACCTTGATAAGATTTAAAGGTAAAGCACATGGAGAATGATAGTTACCCCCAAATTTAGAGTTTTCAGTGTCTGTAGATAGACTAGTCAAAATTTCCTAATTTATAGATAGTCAGATTCCTGATAATGGTCAATTATTTCTTCTAGGTTAAAATTAGGCGGTGCATCCACACTCACATTTAAAATCTCTACGGGTCTATCTTTGTTATCTAAGACTATTGTTTCTAAATCGCTTGACTCTAAAACAATATTCACAGGATAAACCCGTTCCTCTAAACCATTATCGGCTTCAAAACAAGAAAATTCTACATCGTCTAAAACAGTGGTATCTCTAGTCAAATCATCTTCCTTTTGAATAGGTGAATAATCATTAAATTTTTTGGATTTGAACCAGAAATAACACTATCATCATGAAGCACAATTGGAGTGACAATTTATTGATCACTCTGCCTGTATATTTCAAGTTCTTCATCAATACTATCTTTATCATCATAATAATATGAAGATGTATGAACCTCGTCTAAATAAGTAGTGTTACCAATTATATCCTAGTCCTCTTAACTAGGTGAACAATTATCAAGGGTACTATATTGGAAACTAAGGTCATTTTGAGCAATATTATTCTTTGCGAGACTTTCATTCAAACTTAATGAAAATCTATTTTTATTCCCAGTCAACTGCTTGAGGGATTCGTCTAGAGAAAAAGTTGGACTACTAATTATTCCCCCCCCAGATCAATATGAACCTATTTGTATTCTCAGTCAACTCCTTGAGGGGATTCTCTAGAGACACAAATGGATCATAAGGAGTACTAGATCGCAACTTCTCGTGTGATTCTTCTAGAGAAAGAGTTGGACTACTATTTTTTCCTCTCACACTTAATTCAAACATATGTGTCATCTCAGATATCTTCTTGAGTGATTCTTCTAGAGACATAATAGGTTCATGATGAGTACTAGATCGCAACTGCTTCATTGATTCCTCTAGAGGCATAATAGGTTCATTATAAGGACTAGATCGCACATGCTTTATGGCATTCCTCCAAGACAAAAAACTCGAATTTTTCTCATTTCATGTTCTTATGACGGGTGTGTATATGGATAGTAATTGGGATCACCCTGGTATGAGAAATAACCTCCAAAAGGTTGATGGTGGTCTCGACTACTATCCACACCATGTTGATAGTACGGATAATGTCTATTTTGAAATTAAGTCGGATATTTATTGTGTCGGTCCTCATAATACCAGTTCGAGATTTTTTTTCAAAAACTTCCTAATATATTTACAAAAAATATAAGAAAATAAATCCCAACAGGAAGCGGGTTCTAAACATACACAAACAAGGCCGAATCAACCAAATCAAACCTACTGAATCTAGCAAACAAAAAGCATGATGGCTCCACTTAGATTGTTTCTAGACCAGCTTCTATTCTTCCAAAAGGCAACTAGTTACAGTTTTTAGCAAATCTCTTAGAACGATCCGAATTAGATTAAGTCGAATAGAAACATGATAAGCTTTAAGGAGCTTTGATAACCCTCCCTCTTTGGAAACGTTTCCTTGGGTTACAAGGCGGCTCGAACCTACTTAAAATAATCCTCTTGAACTTTGAGTTAGACTAACAGAGTAACCAATACAGTCCTTTTGAATGATTTTTCAATAAGCTCGTTACCCTATCGGTCTCTTTCTAGTCAAACTTTAAGGCTTAGGTTCGCGTCTGGTAACGTGTTACTAAAGCGGGAAAGAAGGAAACGGTGATGAAATCAGAGTCCTTATCTTATATGGCCAGTTCTTTCTCTTTACTAGAAAAGTAAATCCGTATTCAGTCCTCAACATATATGCATTACGAAGGAATACAAAAACCCACTTACAGGGGATTCGTGGGTGGTTAGAGTCTTACCTCCCATTCCTGACGGGCGATGAACCGTTGAAGTCGACTCAGGCCACCGACTCTTATGTCAGTGTACGAACCCGAGGGGTAGAGACAATTTCGTAATTGTCGTCATTCCATGTGCATTTTATATTTAATTACCATTCCGTAGGGTTTACAAATATTAAAGTCCGAAAGTCCCAAAAAAATAAAGTCCATAAATAAAAGAAAAATTACAAAAATAATAAAAGTTTTTCTAATACAATTTTCTAAAAATAAAAATAAATAAAACCTTAAAAATTAAATAAAATTAAAATTAACTAAGAAAATAAAATAAAATAAATTTGTCTTTTTTTTCCGTTCTTTTCGATTTATCTTTGACTCCAAGTCTTTAATGAATCTATATAATCTTTGGCTCCTCTTTTTGATCCAAAACCTGAAATACAAAGAAAAAAATACCCAAAAACGTAAAATAGAACAAATAAAAATAAAAATAAAAATATAATTAAAATAACTAACCTAAAAAAAATAATAATTAAAAACAAGTCCCGACAGCGGCGCCAAAAACTTGATCGTTTTGGAAAAGTGGTAAAAATGTGTTCGTTCGCTGAGACTTGTGAAGATTCGTTTTAGACCTAATTATGAATTAAACTAGAAAATAAGTAAAAGATTTTAACAATATTGGGAAGAACTTGAACTCAGGATTTCACCAAAATCACTTCTGAATGATTTCTACAATGATTCTTTAACACTTATAACTCTTTTATTGACTCTGTTTCTTTGTCAAAAGTAGATTTCTCAAACATTAGCTGTAAATCACAAGCATGGTGCATCAAAAGATATTAAGTCCCAGCATACACCATCAAACAAAATCACAACTAATTAAATCAATCATAAATCAATTAAAAATCAATGCAAAAGTCATTAAGAATCAAAAATAGTTACCATTCATTCATGAAATATGGTTTCCTCCTTTGTCCCAGTTGTTGGGTTTAGCTCATCATGCTCAAAACACCCTCAAAAGATTGGTGCATGGCTCAAAAGTACTTGAGAAGAAGAAAAGAAGCTAAAAATAATAAAACAGGAAATCTGCAATGTTTTCTAGACGTTACAGATTAACTGTTACAATAGAGCTTGAAGATAAATGATGCAAAACAAAGATAAATGTTGCTGATGGGTTGAAGAAGCCGTTGTAGATGAAGATAAAAGTTGCAAAGCTGAAGATAAATGTTTATGTTGGGTTGAAGAAACCGTTGGTGTATCCCTGTTCTTCCTGTTCGGCAGCAGAACTTTCATTTTTCGCCTGTTTTCTTCCTGAGCCTCCCCACCCCCTGTCTACTGATTTTCATCGAACTGTTTTGCTTATATAGGTGTAGGAAACCCCAACTAGTCCTCCCAAGTCGATAAGGACTCAAAAATCAATCCAAAACCAATTTTAATTCAAGATAATCCAAAACAGGTCGTGAGTTTTTTTCCGGCTGCAGATGGGATTTTGAACTTGTTTTTCGGCCTGAAATAGCTCATGTTGAAGTGTTTAAACAATTTTTGATTGTTTCTTCACTTTGGATATTATACAAAATCTTAAATCCCATAAAACTTGGTTTCCAGTTAATTCAGATAACTCTCACGTAAAGAAGAAAACATTTCCCGCCCTTTTCATTTTCAAACGAAGGGGAAGAGTGCCCCTATCCAAAAGAAGGGTACCTTTATCAATTTTATCGGGTGCCCTTAGTAATTTTTCTGGGTGCCTTTAATAAATTTAGAGTTAATTTTTCCACAAATGTTTATTTCTCAAAAATACCTACAAACACATAAAATCAGACAATAAGTATAAAATCGAGCACTAATAATACAGAGAATTAGAAACAAATTAGACACAAAAATGTGTCTATCAAATACCCTAAAACTTATTATTTGCTAGTCCTCGAGAAAATCTAATCTAAAAATTAAAAAAACATTCCTAACTCACTTTCGCAGGCATCGCGACTACGTTTAGCTTATGTAATAAGCCTTTAAACCCATAGGTGTCCCTATCGGACGAGTTGTAGTCTCGTGAATCCAAGCGCATGCTCCTTATCAACATCTTACATGATAGTTCTCATATATCCTGCTTTCCACGTTTGCTTAGGCGACGGGGACAGGGAGAACACACACATATTGCTATCAAAATGTCAATACTCGATTTTTTTTTAAAAGAATCATAGTCTAAATAATCTCAAACACTCTACTTCATCCTGGCGGCGATATGGTCAAGATAGACTCCGAGATATGGTGACAACTATCATGTTATTTCTAACATCTGAACTCTTTCCTTTTATGAGTAGACCATTTAGCTGGGCACACCAATTCCTGTAGAATGGCTAGTGTCATCCTGAATTTTTCAGAAATTTCTGGCCTTCGGAGTTTCATATTTCAACCTAAAAGTTTCTCACTTACCCCCAAACTTAAATCTAACATTGTCCTCAATGTTCTAATAATGAATGATTAAAAGCATGAACAAGGAGAAACTGTTACCAATCAAAGGAAAAGAGTTAAGGAAAGATATTACCGTGTCGCATGAGCATGGGTTACCTCCCAAGAAGTGCTAAGTTTAAAGTCTTCATCCAGACTAAGAAAGAATTAGTCACCTCATAGAATCATATAGAACCTAAAAAAAAA
>JAJJMC010003560.1:0-10025 GCA_023531435.1 Papaver californicum | reverse complement strand
TAACTTCGGATTTGATGCGATCAACTTATAAACACATTAAAATACATTATTAGTATAAATTCAAACACTAGCAACTATAAATTAAGCGGTAAATATGTATGAATTATGTCCGTATCATACACTGTGCTGGTAATATCTTCCCTATCTCTTTTACTTTGTTCATCATTACTCTTTGTTCATGCTTTCATTTATTTATCTTTAGAACATCGAGGACTATGTCAGTTTAAGTTTGGGGGTAAGAGAGAAAAAATTAAAAAAAATTAGTTGTACCAATTTCCAATTTTTAGGGTCACGTAGTAGTCTTTTAGCTAAGTTAAAAAACGAATTCTCCCCAAAAAGATGGAAATTATAACTGCTAGAGAAAAGTACATTTGTGTTCTTAACCTACGAGAGAAAAATCGTGACAGACCCAACCATCCATGCTGGAGACTATTAGGCTATAGGGAAATGCAGAAAGACACAACTAACCTTATAATTAGTGGAGACTATTGATAGACACATTTTAGTGTCTAATTGGCACCTTAATTTCTAGTGAGTTAGTATTCGATTTTGCGTTTATTACGTGTTTTTATGCTTTTGTAGGTACATTAGAAGAATAAAGATTTGTGGAAAAATTGGCTCAAAAAGTGATAAAGGCACCCAAGGACAAGTGTTATTGGAACCCCAAGAATGGATAAGGGACACCCTAGAATCGGCCGAGCCAACTCAGCGGGCCAACTCGGCTGGATCGGGCTGACTCATCGGGAGGTTACTGTTTTGCTGGAGAATCAACTGTGAACTTCATGTTACGTAATTTTGAGTTGTTTTCGGCTCCAAAGTGTCCCACAAGCTAGAAGAGATTGATACAAGACCCACACAACCAATTTTACGAGTTTTTAGCCGGAAAAAGAGGTTCCCGGAGTGTATCCGGCCGGAAAAAGGATTCCATGTTTGATTAGGATTTGGAAGAATTTGGGAGAGTTTTAAAGAGTTCTATTAGGTTTAGAAGACTCCCTAGGGTTCCTAGACCCCATATATACCAAGAGAAGTCAAGAGAAATCAGGAGGGAAGCCTAGAGATCGATTTTCGGAGTCACCGGAGTTTGGCCGGAACTGGACAGTGATCCGGTCACCGCCAGTGCTGTTCTTCATCTACCACCGCCTGAGAAGACAACACTGCATCCACAAGTGTCCTGATTCAAACTGCTCCTGTTGCCTTAGCTTTTAAACCTTTGTTGCTTAGAACCTTTTCTGTGACAGCTGAACCCTCTCTTGCAACACTTATATACGTATCTGTTCAGCTGTTGCACTATTCTTTAACCTTGTAATCAACTTTTTGAGCAATGAAAAGATCTTTTGAGCAAGTTTTCTTCACCATGAGCTAAGTATATTTACTGGGATGATGGAGGAGGTTTTTCTATCAATTTTATGTGGTAAGTATATTTTTAATTAATTATTTACAATTCTTTACTTGTTAAAATTGCATAGTTTCGAAATAGAAAAACGGTTTTCATTCAGTATTGGTGTTTTTGTTTGATGGGTCATGCTGGGTTGACAACCTCTGATGTCCCATGCTTGTGATTTACCTCTGCTTGTTTGCATAAAAACCTATTTTGGCAATATTTGAGCTTAATTTATTTAAAAGAATTGCATGATTAATCACATAAATTGTTGGAAATAACTGAATCCTGATTCCTGGTTTTCTCCATATTTTCTAAAAATCATCTCTAGTTTATTTTCCTGAATTTTATTTAATTAGATTAAGTCAATTATTTTCTAAAATCATTACCTTCACAAGTTCGAGAATCGAACACTTTATTTACCACTATTCTAAAATACATCAACTACCATATTGAGTGAGGCACCAAACCTTCAACTGTCCTCTTAGAGTGTTTTATCTGTACAAACTCCGAGTAGAATGATGAGTTACTCAACCTCACACCATTTTCAGCACTATTTGATCTTTGAGTGCTAATTTTTATCACCATGAGAGTGACATTAGAACTAGCCTCATCTTTTAGTCTCACTCACAAAATTATAACTCTCTCAAGAAACTTAGCATCATCAACAATCATAGCAACATCAATTCATGAAGAAGTTGAAGACGTCAAGGTTTATAAGCAACAAAGGGAAAAAAAATTATTACATGTTCAAAGTGACAAAGTTAAAAGAACAAAAGATATAAAATTTTGAAGATTTGTGTTACCAAAAATTGTTAAGATTCAAGTGCAAAAGTCCTTCTCCATTGGCAAGTAGGGTTTTATTTTGTAACATTCATTTTTTTGTTTCATATTCTATATCAATCTTATTCATTAAAAAAAATAAAAAAATAATTATATTGTGTTAGTTTGTATTTCTTTTTGTATTAATTCAATAAAGCCATGGAGAAGAAGAAAATTCAAAAAGAAGTTTCAAAAAAAACAACAAGACAAAGAGTTAAGTTATACAAGTTCCAAGAGTTTATCATCAAGTATTGAAGCTAAAGACTGAAGACGAAGTTGTTTTTATTGAACACCATTAGAGAGTTGTGAGACTAGAAGGTGAGAGTATGTTCCCATCCTTATATATGGTCAATTTTCTAAGAAATCATCAGATTTCTTTTCCTTTGAGATCACCAGAAAAAGAGTTTGGTTTGATGTCTTCAGAAAAAGCATTACCATCAATAGTGTGTAAGTATTCTCTCTTTAATCCTGCTTACACACCGGTGTGAGCCTTAGAATCGTTTTTCTGAGTGCAAATTCATAAAATCCTATGGTAAGGCAAAGTCAAGGCGAAATGCTTATTCTTTTGCTCTGTTAGTCCGCTGTCCATCTGGCAGAAGACATCTTTGACACTGGTTCAACTCGTCACAATATCTCTCTCATTGATTAAGCGTACTAGCATGTCTTTTCTTTGGGACTTCTAATTTCTTGGCATTTGGAGGAGAAACTTTATGTCTTCTTAAATCTTCGGATACTTGTGACATTAGAAGTTGGTATTAAAGATTTTGTGGGTATACCTCTTGTAAACCCTCACGAGACAACACTCGTTTGCTAGGGTCACCCAGGAGTTTAACGGCTTGCTGCACATGCTAAGTGTAGTCGTAATTCCTACGAAAGTGAGTTAGATTTTATTTTTGTTTACTAGATTAGTTTTGCTCGATGACTAGCAAAAATATAAGTTTGGGGGTATTTGATAGACACATATTTGTGTCTTTATTAGTCCCAATAATATACATTGTTAGTTCTTAATAATTGTACTAATGTTATTATTTGCTTGGTACTTAGGTATTTTGTGGAATTAATAATGGTGGAAAAATTGGGATTAAAAAGTTATAAAGGCACCCGGAAAAGTGATAAAGGCACCCCCAAAACTTGGATAAAGGCACCCAGGAATTGATAAAGGCACCCACCTCTTTAATTTCAAACTTGAATTCTGGCGGGAACTTTTACTGGCAAACTCATTAATTTGTTAACTTGAGATTTTGGGTTTTACGAGTTTAAGGAAGAATATCTCATTGCCTTAACAAAAAGAGTTGTGCACAATTTGAAAACATGAAAAGAACCTAAAATATCTCGTTAAATATGGGACTCTCGACTAAACAAAGAAGTAGGTTATTCTCGAATTTGATTTTAACGAGAAAATATTCTCTCAGGATTGTTTTCTCAACAGGATTTAGAAATAAAATCAAGGATATTATTCTCGAGCTTTTATTAAGTAACATCATCTTTTTCTCGAGCTGGAGGAGGAAACAAATATCGAGAGTGTGGTAACAACGAGAGATTTTCAAGATAAGAAAGATATTTTCCATAAATGATTATCATTAAAATAAAGATTCCATGAAGATTTTTATTTTATTTTAATTAATTTTAGTTAGTTTAGAAAATTGTATTAGGGTTTTTTATTATTTCTGTAATTTTTGTTTTATTTTCGGACACTTTTTGGACTTTCTTTTTGACATTTTTGGACACTTTATTTATTTTTAAACCCTACGGAAGGGTAGTTTTAAATATCAAACTGTGTGCAGGGAAGGACGACAATTACGATATTGTCTCGGCCCCTCGGGTTCGCACACTATTGAAAAGGATATTAGTGGCCCGAGTCGACTTCAACGGTTCATCGCCCGTCTGGTACGGGAGGTAAACTTCGACCAACTCACGAATCTCCTGTCAGTTGGTTTTCTGGACGCCTTTGTATGCATATATGCTGAGGACTGAATACAGACTTTAATTTTTGCATAGTAAAGGGCAAGGCCTGGCCATATAAGATAAGGTTTCGGATTTCATCACCGTCTCCTTCTTGCCCGCCTTAGGAAAACGAAACCTACGCGAAGCTAAGCCTAAAATCTTGACTAAAAAGAGACCTATAGGGTATCGAGCTTATTGGGAAATCGTTCAAAAGGACTGTACTGGTTACTTTATTAGCCTAACTCGAAGTTCAGGAAGATTATTTTGAGTTGATTAGAGCCGCCTTGTAACCTAGGGAAAAGTGCCAAAGAAACAGGGTTATCAAAGCTCCTTAGAGCTTATCCTGTTTCTCTTCGACTTAATCTAATTCGGATCGTTCTAAGAGGTTTGCTAAAATTGTAACCAGTTGCCTTTTGAAAGAATAGAAGCTGGTCTAGAAACAATCTAAGTGGAACCATCATGCTTGTTGTTTGCTAGATTTAGGTTTGATTTGGTTGAGTCAGGGCACGATTGTGTTTGATTAATTGCTTGTTAGGATTTAATTTTTGCATGCCAAGAACGCCCTTAAGGCGAACTTGGGATAGAGACCCTCAAGGTAGGTTAATTAGTGGAAGACTGGTAGTTCACGTTAACCTTGAGAAGCCAACTGAGAGTGAACTAGTCACTCCCGAGACCGTGTCAGCAATGACATCTCTGAAGGATTTGTTGAATCCAACCCGGACCTCACGTCCATCTTGCATCAAGTTAGCCGCTACTGAAGCGAGCTACGAACTGAAACCCGGAATCATCCAGATGCTTCCATTATTCTTAGGAAAAGAAAACGAAAAATCCCTATTTTCATGTTAGGGAATTCGAGGAAATATGTAGCACAATCAGGATTAGAGACTTGAATGACGAGTCTATTAAACTCAGACTATTTTCCTTTTCACTAAGAGACAAATCCAAGTCGTGGCTATTCCTCTTGGCTCCTCAGTCAATTGAAACATATGCACAACTTACTTCAGCTTTTATTCAGAAGTTCTTCCCTAGGAACAAAATTTCGTCTGTTAGGCAAAAAATATGCACGTTTTCCCAGCTAGAGGGAGAGTCTCTCTATGTGTATATAGAAAGGTTCAATGACTTATTGTCCCAATGCCCATACCACGGAATAGAGGAGTTAAGGCTAGTTCAGATCCTCTATGAGGGTTTGGACTACGCATCTATAACCTTGGTCGAGTCTTTGTCAACTGGAGGGTTCGACAGTAAGACTCCTGCTGAGGAGATGAAACTTCTACGTGACATCGCCGAAAAGACCCAGCAGTGGGAGAGCATTAAGGAGCCAAAAAGAACAATTCTTCTAGGAAGAGGAAATGTTAATAGGGTAGAAGGATCTTTTGATCCAAAGGCCCAAATAGAAGCCTTATCTAGAAGGCTAGAACTGGTCGAAATGAATCAAGCTAGTAGTTCAGCGTCCAACCAATTCGAAGAGCAAACTTTTTCTCTTTATGATAACACTAGATTTGATAACCATAGAAAGTTCGACCCGTGTTCGGAATCTTATAATCCTGGCTGGAGAAACCACCCGAACCTTTCCTGGTCGAAAGGCCAGGCTCAAGGTCAGTTTAGTAATGCTAAAGGTCCTCCAGGCTTCAGTTATAAGAATTCGGCTGGTCCAACTCAGCCCAGCAATGACGATAAGTATGAGCAGAGATTCCAGAGCAAAGAAATAGCTATTTCTAGTTTACAAACCTCAGTTAGTGATATTGCTGCGGCTCTGAAAGAGTGAGAACCTGGTAGGTTCACTAGTCAACCCGAACCCAATCCTAGAGGAGTCAATGAAATGTCGACTGGGGAGAAATCATCCAGTCACGTGAATGCAATTACGACCCTCAAGAATGGTAAGGTAATGGATAACAAGGTAACTAGGCCCGTTAGTGAACAAACTGTAGTTCATCCTAACCCAATAGTTGAAGAGACTGATAAAGTCTCTGACGAGCCTGAGGAAACCCCTCAGAGAACTGATTTCATGCCTAGAGCCCCATACCCAAGGTTGTTAGCCCCTACTAGGAAGGAATCCAATTTTAATGAAATAATGGAAGTTTTTAAGAAAGTCACGATCAACCTTCCATTATTAGATGCAATTAGGCAGATTCCTGCTTATTCCAAGTTTCTTAAGGACATGTGTACCCGAAAGCGAAAACTTAGCGTACATAAGAAAGCTTTTCTAGCTAGTCGTGTAAGTTCAATTATACAGAGTAGTACGTCCCTTAAGTACAAAGACCCAGGTTCCCCAACCATAGCTTGCACAATAGGAAACTACCGGGTAGAAAGAGCCTTACTCGATTTAGGAGCCAGTGTGAACTTACTGTCATACCATGTGTACCTCCAGCTAGGACTAGGCGATTTGAAACCAACTCAGATGACTTTGCAGTTAGCTGATAGGTCTGTGAAAATTCCTCGTGGTGTCATAGAGGATGTTTTGATTGAAGTGGATAAATTTATTTATTCAGTGGACTTTGTTGTGCTTGATACCAGACCTGTGCCTGATCCAGAGAATCATATACCGGTTATACTAGGTCGCCCGTTATTAGCAACATCTAATGCGATCATTAACTGTCGTAACGGTGTTATGAACTTGTCTTTTGGTAACATGACTATTGAGCTGAACATCTTCAACATTAGTAATCAACCACCTGAGCTAGATGACCCCACCTTAGAAACCGTCAACATGATAGAGACCCCAGTTCAGGAGTCATTACCAAACACTTTGATAGAAGACCCGTTAGAAAAATGTCTAGCCCACTTTGGATTAGAGTTTGATGAGTTAGGCCCATCAGAGACCTTACCTGTGGTTGTAGCTTCAGATTTGGATAGTAACCACGAGAATAGGCTAGTAACCGTGCTTCAGGACAATAAGAAAGCTTTAGGATGGACCATAGCAGATATTAAGGGAATTAGCCCAACAGTTTGTATGCACCAGATCCATTCAGAGGAAGAATCCAAACCGTCTAGGGAGATGCAGCGTAGGCGCGACCCATTAGAAGATCCATTAGAGAAATGCCTAGCCAACTATAGAATTGATGGCGATAATGATAGTGTTATTAATGAAGTGAGCACTTTGTTAGGTTCTGCACCACCAGATTGTAATTTAGAAGAAGCAATTGACTATTTTCGAGAATCTGACGATCCGGAAATGAGGGAAATTGTTATTAGTCTGTCTAGAGACACTGAAAACTCTAAGTTTGGGGGTGACTATCATTCTCCATGTGCTATACCATTAACGCTTAGGAAGGTCCCTAGCTTGGGACCTGACATATGCATGTATGCCATTGTACAAAATCATTTTCGAGCTAGATCCACTGATCCTCCTGTTCAGGAAGAAGTTCAGTTTCCAAAAACCAATCCTCTGGTCGATGTGGTTTACCTAAATAGGGATCAAAGTGTGTTCAGATTGTTTATCTTCGTAGCTTGCTGCTGTTTCCTTCTATTGTGGATAACACTATTTGATTCAGATGATCCACAGTTGTTCTGATTATTGCTATATGATTTAAGGAGGTAACTTATGCTCATGCGACACGGTAATATCTTTCCCTAATTCCTTTTCGTGCAGTGTTTAGAAACATTGAGGACACTGTTTATTTTAAGTTTGGGGGTATTGGGAGACTTTTTAGGATTAATAAGATTTGGAATTTAGAAGCTCGTGAACAATTCAGGGTGACACTAACCACTCTAGGTAGATGGAAACTTAGCCATTTTGCTTTAAGGATTGGTGTGCCCAGCTAGATGGTCTATTCATAAAGGAGACAGAGTTCAGGTGTTAGAAATAACATGATAGTTGTCACCACCACATCACGTTCTGTTTTATTATTTGCAATTTCATGTTTCTCTGAGAGTATTGGTGGGTCCTAGCATCGACATGTTAATTAGCGCTGGAATGACATTTAGTGTGTTGAGATCATGCCCCACATGAATAATACGTTAGTGTTTTAGAGTTATGTGTGTGGTCCTCCTGTCTCCGTCGCCTAAGCAAGCGTGGAATGCAGGATCCACGGGAACACACATGTATTAGGTGTCAGAAAAAAAAAAGAAAAAAAAAAGAAAAAAAAAAAGAAAAAGAAAAAATCGAAAGAAGTTAGAAAAAAAATTGAGAAAAAATAGTATTTGTATTTTAAAGTTCTCCCTGTCTCCGTCGCCTAAGCAAGCGTGGAACGCAGGATCCATGGGAACTTGTAAATATTTTAGTTAGTAGTAACCGTTGAAAATAAATGGGGAATATCTCGACACACTAGGTTTCATCTCGGTACTGACCTTCAGACAGATATGGGACACATCATTCTCCTTGGTCAACATTTACGATCTTCTACAGTCTACGTCCATCTTCTAAGTCTTTTCATGTGATGGGTGGTTAGATAACTGTTTGAGTAGAACTCTGTTGTCTTAGATATAAATTTTAGTATGCTTGAGTTAACACTCGTATACAGTGATTGGATCCATAAAGGGTAATGGTCCCTATATCCGAATATCTGAGTAGCCAACTAATTAGCTTGTTTAGTGTGTATCCTTAATCGTTCATGTGTTGCTAAGAACTAGATTCAGGTTTTGTGGGTATACCTCTTGTAAACCCTCACGAGACAAAACTCGTCCACTAGGGACACCTAGGGGTTTAACGGCTTGCTGCATATGCTAAATGTAGTCGCGATTCCTGCGAAAGTGAGTTAGGATTTTTACTTTATTTTTAGAGTAGTTTACTCGAGGACTAGCAAAATAGTAAGTTTGGGGGTATTTGATAGACACATTTTAGTGTCTAATTGGCACCTTAATTTCTAGTGAGTTAGTATTCGATTTTGCGTTTATTACGTGTTTTTATGCTTTTGTAGGTACATTAGAAGAATAAATATTTGTGGAAAAATTGGCTCAAAAAGTGATAAAGGCACCCAAGGACAAGTGTTATTGGCACCCCAAGAATGGATAAGGGACACCCTAGAATCGGCCGAGCCAACTCAGCGGGTCAACTCAGCTGGATCGGGCTGACTCATCGGGAGGTTACTGTTTTGCTGGAGAATCAACTGTGGACTTCATGTTACGTAATTTTGAGTTGTTTTCGGCTCCAAAGTGTCCCACAAGCTAGAAGAGATTGATAAAAGACCCACACAACCAATTTTACGAGTTTTTATCCGGAAAAAAAGGTTCCCGGAGTGTATCCGGCCGGAAAAAGGATTCCATGTTTGATTAGGATTTGGAAGAATTTGGGAGAGTTTTAAAGAGTTCTATTAGGTTTAGAAGACTCCCTAGGGTTCCTAGACCCTATATATACCAAGAGAAGTCAAGAGAAATCAGGAGGGAAGCCTAGAGATCGATTTTTGGAGTCACCGGAGTTTGGCCGGAAATGGACAGCGATCCGGTCACCGCCAATGCTGTTCTTCATCTACCACCGCCTGAGAAGACAACACAGCATCCACAAGTGTTGCTGATTCAAACTGCTCCTGTTGCCTTAGCTTTTAAACCTTTGTTGCTTAGAACCCTTTCTGTGACAGCTGAACCCTCTCTTGCAACACTTATATACGTATCTGTTCAGCTGTTGCACTATTCTTTAACCTTGTAATCAACTTTTTGAGCAATGAAAAGATCTTTTGAGCAAGTTTTCTTCACCATGAGCTAAGTATATTTAGTGGAATGATGGAGGAGGTTTTTCTCTCAATTTTATGTGGTAAGTCTATTTTTAATTAATTATTTACAATTCTTTACTTGTTAAAATTGCATAGTTTCGAAATAGAAAAACGGTTTTCATTCAGTAGTGGTGTTTTTGTTTGATGGGTCATGCTGGGTTGACAACCTCTGATGTCCCATGCTTGTGATTACCTCTGCTTGTTTGCATAAAAACCTATTTTGGCAATATTTGAGC
>JAJJMC010003557.1:5859060-5937653 GCA_023531435.1 Papaver californicum | reverse complement strand
TATGCTTCAAAAAATAATAATAATATATTTCCATTAATTCATAATAAAAAGAAAGTAAATACATTTCTATTAAAAGTATTTCATAAATAATCAATTATAGGTGATGTAATGGTTTTTTTCGAGAAAATTGTATGTTTTGCTCGAGTTATTCTGAAATCAACCGAATTAAGCCGAGATTTTCTCCAAAAAATATCCTCTGCGGCAGAGCTAACACGAAAATGGCCAAGTTAAGTCAGAATTGGTCGAGTCAAGCTGAGTTTTCTGAATCCTAATTACCAAATTTAGGGTGATATAATAACTCCCAATGAGTTTGTTTTACGAAATTCCCACAAACCTTAACATGTGTAAATGTTTAATTTGCACTCAGTTACATATCTAACATGGCTATAACGGTTTAATTTAAGGATATAGTCCGAAATTTCTCTCTAAAATATCACTATCAAGTTGTCAACCGAAACCAGTATGAGATCTAAATTAACTACATTTTCAACTATACAATCTTGTTTATTTTACAACTTGCAAATTTTGTATTAGTTCCCGCGTTATTCACACTATTTACCACTTAGTTAACATTGGACAGTTTTTTTTCCATATGTCCCTGTTTTTATATTTTCACAAGAAATTATACTAAATTAGATAAACGTGGGCATGCCCAATTTCAATTGGTTAGGTTGCTCCAATTTCAGAGTGGGCTAAAATTAACACTGATGGAGCAGTTAAAGGACACTGAGGGCATACTGGGGCAGGGTTTATATGCAGGGATTCCACGACAATGATTCTAGCAACATTAGCACAACCTTTGGCAATAACTAATATACTGTTGGATGAAACGTGGGTCATTCTAATGGAGACAAGAATAACGACGGATAGAAAATAGACCAAAGTGTACTTCGAGATTGACTCAGAGAATTTGGTGTGTTTCATCAAAACGGATTATGAACCGCCTTAGTATATCTATGACATGATAACGGAAATCAAAGATCGGATGAGATAAATACCAAATACCGTAATAGAACACAACTATAGAGAAGGACCAAGCGACATACGGTTGTCAAACCATATTGATGACTGAAGTCAGATAGGTTCTTTCACGACTATTGTGTGGGATCATGCGGTTCCACTTTTTATAAACTAAATTATAATAAATGACTCCATAAAATAATCTTTATGCGGTTCCACTTCTTTCACGACTGTTGTATGGATACGACGCAATCTCGTATAATTATTTCCTAGTCTAATTAATTATCTTTATGCTTTATAAAATAATAATAATATATTTCCATTAATTCATAACAAAAAGAAAGTAAATATATTCCATTAAAAGCATTTCATAAATAATTAGGGATTATATATATGATTTTCTTTCAAATCTTTTCTTCAACATTGAATGGAAGCTTCATTCTAATATCGTATACATATTACATGGCAATTGTATTTGTTTTTTCGATTTTACTCCTAATTTTCTATTCTAATAAAAGAACTATTCCCTTTGTTTAATAAAGATAGGTTTATTTGGTTTCGTACAAAAATTAAAAAAACCAATTATTGTGGCCGTTTTTTCCATAATTTTTCATTCTTCTTTTAGATAGTATCCTCCATTTGATATTAGATAAAAAAAGAAGAAAAAACTGGTCATTTTTATGTTTAGACAGAAAAAAAAAGAGAAATTATCTCTTTATGGGTAGATTATTAAACTATATATGATTTTTTTTAAATGGAAACAAAATTATCTTTTTAACGAACCTATATATAAAATTTTTGTCTATCTTTTTAACACAGAGGAAGTAATATGTAATTTAATATGTGAATTTTTTATCTTCGCATACCGTTCTCTAGTTTGGATAGATGGAATTAGGTCTAGCCTGGGTTTTAATGTAAATTATTTTAACAAACTAAAATTTTAACCCAATAATTACTGGCTTCTTGGTCAAATTGACTAAACCATTTACCTACATGATACAAATCTTCACCCCCGACAGAATCCTTTTTCTGGAGAAATAAGAAATCTCCTTCATTGAATATAACCCATTCCTAACTACAAGAAGTTACCGAATTAAAATAACCATAACTAATGTTTTTGTTTGAGTTTAAGCATCTTAATCAAGATCTATGAAGTTCCCAATGTGATAATTCTAAAAAACTTTTGGCTAAAATATTTCTTAATATGTACTAGTACAATTTCATCTGCAATGCTTTGAACACAATATCTGATTCTTACGATATAGACAACAAGCTGCATTTTAATTAAAAATTAATTCACAATTGTAAATTAATTAAAACCATTTCACACTGATACTCTTTTCTTGGTAATCATAAAATAATCACACTGTTTTGAATCAACAGTGGGTATAAACAAACATTTGGTTACTACATCAACTGTTATTTAGGGTTCCCCATAGTATTAATTATATTAGATTATCACAGTGACAGTATACAGTATAGAGAATATTATTTGGAGGTTGTTGGAATCTTTGCTTAATATTCTGTACTTTCTAATCGTGCTTATAAGCAATGTTGTAAGAGTTAGTAGCATTTGCTTTTTAGGATCAGCATAAACTGATGCTTTAAATAGTTGATTCTTGACTTGTATTTAAATCGGATACATTGCCGACTCCTTATGAATTCATTAGTAAATAATGATCCTAAACCTACTGCCTTATCGGGCTTCAGTTCGAAGCTCCAAAGCTTCGTGCCATAAAACCTGATGTCAGATGATAACGAGGCCTTTGTAAGGCCAATATGGGCCTGAGACTAGCTGTGGTGCGTATTCCATAACACCGTCTCCTAATTTGCACAACCCTCCCTATATTCCCGCCCGAGGTAGGTGTAAATAGGGTAGCTTAATAGTTCTAAATATTCCGTTACCCTTTTGTTTTATGGTGAAAAACAAATATACTGAGAATAGTATTTTTAGTAGGTTTGAGAGATCAAAATCGAACATGACGAGTCTAAACCAAGAAATAGCCGTTCATATTCTGCTTCGGTCACAAAGGTGGAGATGATGGGTTGATCTTAGGAGAGGGAAGCAAAGAAGGATGAGAAATCACCGTGTGATGAGAAAGTGATGGTGTGTAGTTGAAGATTGAATGTAAGACTGTAAACTGGATTATCTCTGAGATAGATCTCTATTCTGCCATGTCGAATAGATGAAGTCATCTATTTATAGTCTTGTCGTGAAAACACCGATTTCTTTTCAATATTGGAGGTTGTGAAGAGATTGAGAAGTGATGATCGTGGAGATTGTAGTGGGGTCATGTCCGATAAACCAGAAGGATTGTATGACCACTACTCATCATCCTCTCAACTTCTCTTAACCGTCCCACTACTTATTACCTTCTTGTCATGGATGTGTTGCCACATCGCACGTTGTCGTAGACCGCCAGACCAATACCCCAATAAGAATCCCCCCATTTGTTGTATTTGACATCTCATAGAAAAATAGTGGAGTCATGGACTACCATTATTTGAGTTAAGTGACTTGCTAAATTAGTGAGGCAAGTTGCTCAATTCACTAAGTTGTTTAAGTAGACTAGCCAATGTCGAGTCTAGTAAAAATAGTAAGTTCAATAGTCATGTACTAGCTTAAAAGTAACATGGCATATATTTAGAAGTGTTTGCAATCAAGATTACGCAAGAGTTCTCAGTGACTGAGCATGACAGACTTGCTTGAGAACAAGCTTAGGATAGGTGTGGCGTTATGGATAACGCCGAGAGAGTTTAGAATTTAGGCAAAGACGCGTCTCTCTTGGAGAACGTGAAGAGTGGCTGGCACTAGCCTTAGATAGTGCCACGAAGGAATGTAGCCCAGCGTAGAAATGTGTGGCGCCAGCTCAGAAATGTGCAGCGCCAGCGTAAGACTGGCGCTATTGAAGATGCAGCGCTGGCCTTGCCCTTGACCAGCGCTAGGTATTGTTTCGCTTCCTCGAGGACCGTCCTGATACGGGCATAATTCATACATATTTACCGCTTAATTTATATTTGCTAGTACTTGATTTTGTATTAATTTTATTGTTTTTATGCTTTTATAGGTAGCATATATAAAATCCGAAGTTAAGAATAAATACGGCTAAATGGGTTAAATTGTTTAAATTATGGAGTTGGAAGAGAGAAAGACCGAGTAGTGAAAAAGGATGGCTTGGTCTCTTGTTCGGTTAACTTGTGAGTATTGGATAACGGTCAGGGGAGATGATTGATTCTCTTTAGACTTGTTAAAGAAATGGAGTAAAAAGAGGAGAAATTGACGTGATTGAAGAGCTAGGTAGTAGGCGTCATACTAAAAAGGGAGTTGACCGAGAGAAAAATGGAATTGGAGAGAGTATAAAGGTAGGGGAGCACGTGAAGAAGAGGGGGGAAAAGAAAAAAAAGGGATTGATTGGAGAGAGAGAGAGTAGGTGGTCATGTAAAGAAGGGAGAGAGGCTGGTGGAGTTCGGTGTTGAAGAGAGAGAGGGGGTAGGTGGCTGTAGATTGATTGGAGAGAGCCGAAAAATTCGAAGAAAAAAAAAGTTACGCTGGAAGAGGAAGAAGAAGCACAGACTACACCAGAAAACTGTCATTTACTCTGTCGCCTTTTCTTTCATAATCTACTGCATTCAGAAACCGTATTTTATTCTCTGTGTAATTTTTTCTCTTCAGCAACACAAAAAACAGTCTCTGCAACACTTATATCCGTATCTGTTTTCTGTGTTACTTCTGTTCTTCTCTTCTTTTAAGCACTTTGAGCTATAAACATGTATTTTGAGAAGGTGTTTGACATGAAAAGCTAAACCCCATTGATGAGGCGACGGAGGAAGCCATAATTTGAAATCAATTTTAATTTAATCTTCTTTATTTTTAGTCTTAAAAATTAGGTTTAAAAATCAAATCTTTACAAGTCTTAGTATCGAATCTTTTACCACTATTTCTAGAACATATCAATTTTTGGCGCCGCTGCCGGGGAGCGGTTGTGAAATATTGTAATTAGTATTTTTGATTTTCTAATCGTAGTTTAGGTTTTTTTATTTTTTTTATTTATTATTTTGTACAATATATATTTATTTTTTTAGGATTTCTTTTTCCTTTTTACTTATTTTTTTGTTTTAGTATTTCTTTTCAGGTACTTTTCTGAGGATGATGACTCCTTCTCAGGAGACGTCATCTAAGATGACTTTCGGGAATATATGAATTGGTCACGGCATAATGAAGTTCTTGATTCACCTATGGTAAGTGAAGAATCACCTCTAATGATATATGAGAAGTATTATAAACATAGACCGCTTAGTTTGGAGCAAAGATTGAGAGTTCTGGAATTCCAGAGATTATTTGCTGACGATGATCAGTCTTTTAGTGACTCTATGTTCCATACAAAATATATAGATGACCCTGTGGATGATTGTGTAGATGATTTACCTAATTCCATAGATGAATCTATCTCACAAGATCATTCAACGGACTTAGAGGTTGTTTCTAGACCCCGAGATTTCCAAAAGTTACCTAATTTAGGGTTAGAATTGTGTGCTTCTCAAGTTTTGTTGGATCACTTTGCATCCAAATACCTAGAGGACTTGCCTGTTCCTGACATTGTGCATGAACCAATTGATATTTCCCTAATTCCAATATTATCCCCATATTTTGTTCTTTATGCACTTTCAAGTGTAGTAAAAACTAGGTTTGGGGGTAATCCCTTGTTTTTGATAGTTTCAGTGTCTCCGTGTTGCCATAATATAAGTGTGAAACTGTCATTTGTATATATTTTATTTTGGGTTGGTCCCCAAATTTTCAGGTTTTTAGTGTATGGGGATCCTTTCTGTACATATCCAGTAGGTAGATTCTTATTTTCTTGTTTTTATTTTCTCTTTAGGATTTTTGTTTATTTTTATTTTCAGTGTTCTTTGTTATTACTATCGTTTGATATGTGTTACATAGAATACTGCTTTTCTTGCGTCAATCAGGTGAGACGTTCCAATCCCTTTTCTTTGATTTACATTTGTTTCTCCTATTTATATTTATTGAATGCCATTCTAGGTTGCACGGTTTGAAACATTGAGGACAATGTTAAATTTATGTTTGGGGGTAGAACGTCTGTAGCCATTTGTAAAGACTGTATTCTTAATTCACTCGCAAACATAAGTAGAAATACAGTGTTTCATATTCTAATACATAATTAGAAATATGCGCATATCTTTCTATGTTTTCTGTTTCCGGGCAGAAGGCAATTTTATAATTATAGCCCTTGTCAAAAATCCACCATTTGCACCTTTGTTAGGACCTCTATGTTGAGAAATCCCAGAAACCTAACAATAAAATTTTGCAGAAATAGGTTTAGACCTTTAACTTTTATGAAAAACTCTGAAGCTTCATTTTTATTTTTAGATCTGATACCATATGAGTAAGAATCTCGTGCTGCGCACCGGGTTGGACATAAATTATTTTTATATTTGGTCCTTGTGCACTAAGGAGGTACTTTGCCCCGCACCTGGTCCAAAGAGTCCATTTAAACCAATGAGATAAAATAGTTTAATGACTCGATCAATCGTAATCAAATATGGTACGTAGTGCTCATCCACCAATTAGAAAGAGGGTTTCGGTCACCGTTAAATATATGAACAACTTTTAATATGGTGAGTTTATTTTACATCACTTGTAATATTGTGGATGTTCAATAAATTCAATAATATCCAAAATAAACAAATTGTACCTATATGGAAACATCATCGCATGAACTATACAATTTATAAGAAGAAATTAAAATCAAGATCAATATCTAAAATGTCCATAATTAGGTTCAAAGTGAAGGAAAATAATATTATATACTCCCTCTATCCCATTTTACTTGCTTAAATATAGTTTTGCACATATGTTAAAGAATGGAGAGATATATAAATTTTTCCATCTATACCCTTAATAAAAGTCTTCAAGCATAATAGTTATGAGTATACTAGGTTTGAACCCGTGTCGCGACACATACTATATCTTATAGTTGGTTTCTCTGAAATAATAAAATTCTTTGGTATAATATCATTCAGAGATAGAGAAAGTAAATCAATTTTATTACCCATAAACCGGGAATCAATGCAACCTATTAACCGAACAACTTAGTTATCCTTATCTCTGAAATAAAACTTAACCCACTCATGAATTTTTGGAACCTTGGTGATGTCTAAGTCATCGATTCCAGGTCATCCCTCTCTTTGTTGTTAAGAAAAATCATCAAGGCAATATAGAAAAAAGTGCTTGGATCCTTTTGAAAAACCAATATAAAATTATTAATTACCTCATGAATTTGTGCACTTTTCCATAAGGAACCATCTGCGGTTCTAATGTATTCCATAACTGAAAGTGTAGAAGAAGAAAAAAAACATCTATCAAGATAATTTTACCACTTGATTCTTATCACTATACACCATATATTAAACATATGGTCCACGGTGTACAAAATGATATGCTCCAAGGTTATTAAAAACCAATCAATTGTCGCCACTACCACCACAATAAGAGATTCAGTGCAATATAAATTGCTATAACATATTACCATCCCATGTCAGTGTCTCACAAAATTCCAGTTTAGTATTCAACTGTCGAGAAAGAAGAAACGGAAGCATAGCTTACCAAATTGATTGGTTTTGATGTTTTAATTTTGTGCTTACATTTTTTTATGAACAATTTAGGTTGGAAAAGACGGAGGAAAATGGGAAATCTCTATCTAATGTTGTAACTATATTGTTCCAACTAAATTCAGTGGAATTTGGTTAATTGTTAACAATTTTTATTCAAGGATCTAATTTTATACACCTGGATGTTCCCATATTTTCTTCTTATTTAAACAATTATTGCTTGTCTAAATGTATAATAATAGTGTGTTGTTACTTGCAAAGGTGGTGTTAGCAGAATATTCAAATTTTAATCTATATTCTCAGGTTGGAATTGTCGTTTTTTACTTGTTCATTTATTTGGTTTCCTTTGGATATGAGTGTCACCAACTTGAAATATCCCCATTTGTAGCAGATCATTTTAACGCGATGGACCATGTTGAGGCGCATTCTATAACTCTATTTACCATCATATTTTTAATTGGATCGTTACATCATATTTTTAACGAATTCTTCTTGTGAGTCTATGGTTGATAATTCGAGTAATGGTTATATCTAAATATTGTTATAGACCTATATATATATATACGAATATAAGATTATATTTACAAAGAATCACATTAAAAAATATAGATTATTACTTCAAACAAATACATGTAGAAGTAGAGCCTTAATGTCGATATGAATAGATGGAGCTCTATTTGTGCAATGCGAGATTCCCTTTAATTATTTAGTGGTTGTACCCTATATGCAAAAAAGTCCATTAGCTAGTGGTTGGCACCTTTATTCAACTCGGCTCCACCAGAATTTCACCCATGGTACCATCGTTATTGCCAGTGGTACTGCAAGCCGCATCGCTGGTATGTCTTTCCAACATCCATACTACTTTCAAAGTAGCAATACCCATGTATCTCAAACACCCGTACTACCTTCAAAATAGCAATACCAATGAGAAAAAATTTTTAGAGTATGGAACACCTGCATATGAATTCTATAATTTCATTTACAGTAAACGATTCAATGACTTCTCTAAAACAACCGCTAACCCAACTCCATCGAGTAATACCAATTAGAAAAAGTAGTTAGGGTATCACCTGCCTGGTCGGAATGGGTTATTTCAAAGGGTCGTTTGCTATGTTTTCTAACATTACGGAATGTCGGTTTATAATTGTCATTGTAGATGATGCATATTTAAAGGGTCTTCATATAATTTTTTTTTCTAACCGTGCTCATGGTTACTAATCAGATTCAACCATGGTAATAATAATACTTTACTGATGGCATAAAATTCGAATCCTAGATAAAAAGTTTTGAACATTCAAGACAATTACATCTTTATGTTAATAGGATACTGTGCAAAGATTGTCGAAATACCGTATGGTTATTAGTTTATACTCACTTGTACAGATGGAAATATTGTTGTTCACCAAGAATCCTTCATTGTCTTTGCATTTTGCGCCTAATTACCCGCCTAATAAAAAGAATTCGATAATTCCAATTACAAATTTACAAAACCTTTTTTTGATTTACCCTCATTTGCTCAGATCCAATTTCAACTGAATCCGACCAACTGCTTGTGAATTTGAAGAAACTCGTTGATTTTTACAACCATTTTGTACCATATATTGTTGTAAAAAAAAAAAACTCATTTGAGAAATATTTAAGGAAAAAATAAAATCATATGAGAGATTGCTAAACATTCAGGGGCTCATTATGTGTAACATAAACATTCTTACAAACTCTATTTTCTTCTAAAATTTGCGACTCAAGGAAATTTATATCCACATGGTAGATGTACGTAAAGCAACAGATACAACCGAGAAGAAAAATAAATAAAGATAGATAAAATAATGAGTGTTTAATCTGACTTTCTCCATCACAGCACGTGTTTCTGTTTGCTGTCAGTATTAGTGTACATAAGTGGTTAGACATATCCATTGAATGGGTATATCATTATTTTTACATTGTTACTAATAGCCGGAAATAGAGATCTTCAAAAACACAAATAGTCATAAATAGAGATCTACATATATTTCTTCTGGTACCACTCGGATAAGGTAATATTAATATTTAGTGAAGGGATAATCGAAAAACATTAAATTACCATATCACAGCTTCATACTTATTCAGGTTAAGTCAATGTTAAATAGGACTAAACATCTACAATAAAATCATCGTTTGTCAAACTTAACTACCCATGTCTACAGACACCTTAACTCCTACAAGTGTGAAGACTAAAATCCCCAAAACCCAAGCAATAGCTGTTTCACATCATAAACAACGTATTCATTAAACTCTAGTGGATTGTCTTTGTGCTCAGAAGGAAACAATCGACCGCAATGTACTTTGATATCATTTTCCACGTAATATGTCCTGCCTCATTTGTTTTCTTCCTTTCCAATCCCTTCACACCCGCCTTCTTCTCTTCCAAAGGCTTCATATCATGTACAAAGGGAACCTTTATGATATCTATTTAAGAAATGATCTTCTCTCCTAAAATCATGGAAACCTATAGTTATCAAAAGACCTGAACTTCATACCTCAGGTGGGATAGCTGGTAACTTCTGTAATCTGATCACCTAGTGAAGTAACAACTAAAATCAAGAATCCTTCTGGTCTATCAATAGATGTGAATCTGTACCTAGCAGCCTCATCTGAATCATCAGAGCATACCACTGCTCTACCAAACTACATATTTGGAAGTCTTACCATCAGAAAAGATCATGGTTCAGATCAAATATATTGATGGACTTATTTTTTCGTACCATATACCCAGGTACATGCAGAGAACACATTGCAGGCAAAACCCCTTTACGCAGATGCCTCAACAGATTGGAGCTCCTAGATCCTAAAAGGTACAGAACCCCCACACACAACACAACAATATATCTAGGAAATGGAACACGTGACATATGAACAGGACAGAAAATAGCTTACCACATCACCCAATATTGGTTGATGTTTGTCAGGTTTGTCAGGCGCATTTTCAAGCTTACCAAACCCATTTGACAACTTATTCCTGAATCTGGAAGCATGTTTCTTATTCGAATTCTTTTTTCCATCATTAAACCAAAAATGAGTCACTTGAGGAGCAATGAATAAAAAAAAGAAAAAAGAACCTACATTATTACTTCATGTCTGTAATTATTTTCGGCATCACAAACTTCACACTTGAGCTTTTCACGCTTCGTCAATTGTACTCTTTGATGAGTTTCGGACTACATATGCCACTGTAAGAAAGATTTTTTTATAGAAATTACATCATCGAGTTTGATATATGAAGTTTGTCGATCAATGCTTCCCCAGGGTTGGATAGAATGAGATGAGAGATAAACATGGGATAAATGTCAATGTCATTCAAGCAAAAAATTGAAACTTATTCTGACAGAGAAAAAAAGGTAAGTTTACACAATATTATGGTCCATACCTGAATATCTCTCTTATGGAGGCTCTTATGTAAATTTTCAAGTGCATGAATGCACTGGTGTCGATGTCGGTGCCAGCTATAATGAACACATAAAATTGAAGCAATTAGAAACTGTACCTAAGATTATACATGAATGTGCAAATATAGTAATAGACACTCAGATAGAGAATATTAGTATCAAGCTTTTAGGTTACGTACGCCACATCTCAACAATCACGTGTTAGATTTGTGGTAGATCGTGGGAATTTAGTTGTTTGTCCTTGTCAGTTAACCATCTCAAGATCCTAAGAACAAAATGTTTTTTGAGTTCAGAGTTCATATGTAGTGGCCCATATTAGTCTACAATGCAAAAGGTCACCGAAGCTCTAATATGAGGTATATTTATTAGTTAAAACGAAATCAGTATTTGTCCTTAATATAATTGGAGTTGGAAAAGTAAATTGTTGAATCCACCCTCACGACCAGAACACCTGGAACTTTGAAAGTTTCAGGATATTGCTTGATATTCCTGTAAACTGTTGCCCGTGGTCTTGGAAAACACAATAAATAGAAGTAACTAACGAAACTGGTAACTTATCAAACTAAATATACGGAATAAAATACCAATCAAACAGAGGGACTAATCAATCTACATGCTCATCCAAGAAGTTTGTTATTATACTAAGGCCTTTTGAACTTATAGGTGTTGGTGTAGACTAATATAGAAAAATTATCCTACTAAAATAAATGTGTTTACCTCAGCTTAAATCATTGGAACTTGTTAAACTTTCTTCAAAACATGTGGCTATTGAGTTATGTCGTATTTGTACCTTTGAGGATAACTCTCGCGGACTTTCTACTATGTAAGAAAGAATTGAAAAGGCCTTCCTTAATTGATAACAACCTTAAATAACATAAGAAAGTTAGTAGGAACTCTAAATAACGAAAATGGTAAAAGTAAGTTTCATGATTCAAGTAGAATTCAACATACCCAGTACACCAATGGTGATCAATACCAAAAAATACGTCTCCAATTCATCGTTGGGGCCTAGGAATTGAGGCAAAGATATATATATACAATTATACATTCAAATCCAAACGATGAAATTAGAGACGTACTTATACATAATATCTAAAGAGGACATTAAGGTTTACCGTTTCCATTACAGGTTTGTATAACAAATACATTTCTTTAAGTTATTACAAATTCGTCGTTCCCCATGAGCTGAATGTTGAACATGTATTTGCATGTGAGAACTGTATTAATGATTCCGGTGTTTAGGTTGTATCTTCAAACAAAGGAATCAGTATAATATATACCACTGGCAAGTCTAAGTACTTGTGAGGAAATGTCGTTATTATATGGTTGTTTCTTTTACATAGATTTATTTTGTTAAATCAGTTTAGGTGTTCTGGAAAAGGTGATATATGTTCATGGAAAAAAAGGAGTAAAACCAAAAAGCAAGTGACAACACACAAAATCAAATAAAGTTCTAGCTAAATAATCAAAAATACATATGGATGAAATAACCATCATTGTTAAATTTCTAATTTGACATCGAAAATGCACTTATTATGGTATCCAAAGTGGTTTATAGGTCATGCATTCGTGTATCAATTAAGCTTGGTAGAGAAATCCAGATCAAATAACACACTTAAAACTCATAATCTATGCAGATTATAATCAGAAAACTATAGTAGTCAAATTGACGCATAAGAATCCTAGGGTATCACTTGTGTCTGGTCGGCACGGGCTATTTCACAGGATCGTTTCCTTGGTTTTCCAACATTGCGGAATATCGGTTTATAATTGTCATTGTAGATGATGCATATTTAAAGAGTCCTCATATATAAAATTTATTTTTGAGCTTTAAATTAGTAAAAGTGTTTTGTCAACAAATCGTGTTTGTAGGATATAACGAAGGAAATGGGTGGCTGTGACATTGGTGATGGTGTCACAATATTCGAACGCTTGGACATTGGTGATGCCTTTAGGCGATGGTGTCATAATTTAGTTTTTCAGTCATAATCGTGTTTTTACGCTACTCCTCCTCACAATATATTTTTCCCTACCTTCCCTCAATTATTCCTTTTATTTTAGGAAAAATTATTTTTTCCCACAATAATTAAAAATGGTGTATAATTCTCAATCATTTTGACAACAAATTTGATTACCGAAACTGGTATAATATATCATCCTCTCTACCAAACCTCAAAAAGGACAACATGAGGTACAATCACTTAATCAACAACATGAAACGAACTTTTTACAGTTTTTATATAAGCATAGTAGGTAGGATGAAATACTTAACAATGAGCCAATGCAACAACCTCCTGAAACTGAAAAAAACTTCATTTGAATGAATAGTTTAAGAATGAAGAAGTCACGTCTTGCAAGGGTGTTATAAGACATGCTTGATAGTGTTTCTCATTTAAAAAACTTCATAACTAAACATAATTTCTTTCTAGAATCACTTTTTGCTTCTTTAAGTCATGATCCTTTTCGTTTGCTTCTGCTGCATCCTTGCTTTTTACCTCATTTCGATTTGCATGTCCCCAACATCTTTATCCACTTTGAGCCTATGTAGCAGAGACGCACCTAAAATGGTCACGTGTCCGCTAAAAAGTAAAACTCGATCATTGGTTTCATGCCACTCCATAGATTATATTGCAACATATCTAAAAGAAAAAATTTACTGGTAACAGGCCAAAGGATTTACCCCACCCTATAATTAGATGATCTAAGGTTCAAACATTAACTTTCCTAACTCAACAAAGAACTAAACACATTATAAACATTTAAACTTGAGAGCTTCGCTCATAGAAAAAATATTAGTATTATCTATGAAGAATAAACTCAAATAAAACACTTGGATTTCTATAAACAAAGAAAGAAGTATTAATTACCATGAGAATCAACTCTCATTATTGAATGAACAATGCAATAGATTCAGGTATTGCCAAGAAAAAAAATAGAGAAAATCCCAATCAACTTGGGAAAGTTAAAGAAAAGAACTCTGAAACATCATTCACGCTTCACATCGTTGCTTCTCTGATTGACTCGTTCCTCAAGCTTCCTTGTTCTTTACTTCCGCCTAGATATAAGGTGGTATGGGGCTCTATATGTGTCTTACTATCAACAAAAAATATAGGTGATGCAGGTAAATCATGACTGGTGACTGAGTTTATAAACATTAAGACAACTGTGGGCATTGTGGTTTTATTTGCAACATTTTCTTGAACACATAATAATGCAACATGGATACATCTCATCACTTCACTTCTTGAACATTTGTCTTCAAACTTGAATTTAATATTTCAATAGCAGATCCATAATTCCAATTTCTCCAAGCCTGCATCAGTCTCTCCTCCGTTATACTTATCTGTTATATGTGTAAGCAAAATCAAGAAAAACTAGATTTAAAAAAGATATTATTGATACTCACATAACTCAGAAGATCTTGAGCATTATCTGATTGGTGAAAACTGTTGTTTTTCTATCCACAAAGTATCTCTAAAACTAAGACACCAAAACTAAAAACGTTTAATTTCACCGAGAAATGACCATGCCATATATACTCTGGATCCATGTAGCCATTGCAAATCCCAACACCCAAACAAAATATGAATATCACTATTAGTTTTGATATAGTTAATGAGCAATTAGATGTTCAACAGTTTTAAGTTTATACTTACTATTTTCCTATTATTCTGTTTGTATCTTGAATTTGGTGAAGCCCAAAAAGCTTAGCCATGCTGAAATCTGCAATTTTAGGATTCATATCCACATCCAAAAATATATTGCTAGCTTTAAGATCTCGATGGATGATTTTAAGTCGAGATTCCTTATGAAGATAGAGAAGTCCTCTTGCTATCCCTCCTACTATATTGTATCGTCTTTCCCAATCCAGTTGTGTACATTTAACTGGATCTACACATTCCTCCGACCAAAAAACACAAAATTTTAGACAAACTTTTAGTTATCTGTTCACAGAGATATTACTCTGCTAATGTTAACTGAACTGGTGAAAAGTTAACATTCAAGGCAAAGTGAGCCACTTCCAGCATAAAACTTGGTCTCTTCTAGTATATAACTCGACATTCCACTAAGAATAGGTTATGCACTTTCAGAGCATTCAAATGTACTGCTGCTAACACTAAAGCAAGACTGAATTGGCAGTGGAAGAAGTTACATATTTAGACACAACTAACATCATCCCTTACCCTAATTTTTTTTTCAGGATTTGAATAAAAGAAGGCACCGACTCAACCATTTAGTGTATGACTTACCCAATCTCTAGTGCCATTTACCCTCTTCATGCCATACTCTATTCCCACGTAAACTCCAGCTACATGCCCTTCAAAGTGTGAAATCATACAATCAATTTATGCAATTCTACTATGGCTAAGGAACAACTCCTTGGAAACCATTTGCAGATATATATGTACACAGAATTACCCTAGTAAGCACCCTCCTTGCACATCTCCTTTAACTGCATCAAGAATGGGTTTCTATCAATAAGGTTAGCAGCTGAAGGGAATAAATGAGCATTAAAGGCAGTAAAAACTAAAAACGCATAATTTGGAGTGGGACCTAAAATGATTAGAGAATGCATTGTAGGATACATGGATTTGATTATCACGGGCTATTTCACAGAGTTTTGTCTGTGTAATGTGTTATTTATGTAACCACCAATACATACAATATATTTAGCAGTGTTATACTATGTAACACCTTGTATTTAATTGATGTAGTAATACGTTTATTATTATTTTTTGAAATTCGATACATAACAAATTACAGTATACCAACTATATATCGATTCCTAATCCCACCAATAATTCTGTATTGTATAATTAATTTAATAAATTTTGAAAATTAAGTAATATATGTTCATTTGGTATTTTGTTGTTCAAAATTGGATGCCATATGTATCTGTATTACGTGAAGATTGTAATATTTGTCTTGCATTTGTTCGTTTCTTAAACCTTCTTTATTAGGCATTGAGGTGGCCACCCATGCCCGACCAGCTATATACATGGCTCATGATTGTTATAATACTTGAAAAGCAAAGTGAAGCATCAATTTACAGTGGTCTCACCATTTAGTATCCTCATGTTATAATACTGGTATAGATCAACCTCTAGATTACATTTTTTTTAATGTGTTATCTCACATTCCTAACCTCATTCTCCTCAAGCCTCCCATGGTGGACTACTAGAGACAGCAAGAAGTTGCAATGAGAAGAATGAGATAATGTATAGCTAGTAACGACGGATGGATGAGTTCAATCAAGACTTACTATTTTGTCAAAGAGTTCACCTCCGTTAACGAATTCCAGCATTATATATATTTTAGTCTTGCTTGCCATGACCTGAATACACACATTACATCAACTCGGTAATCTAATCTAACAAATGAATGAACGATTGAAAGAATTTCCTGCTACTACATGTATATGTACCTCGTGGTGCTGGACAACATTAGGATGCTGAATCAGCTTCATGGTTAAAATTTCTCTTTATCTGCCAAAAAAAAGTACAATAACAATTCAAAATCTATTATCCTAGTTGCACCGGCTCATCATTCTTGCTGCGTGTTAGCACAATTTCTGCCAAGTTAGAAAATTGGTGTAGGCATTTTCTCGAACAGGTTGTGGGCGTGACTTGAGAAGGGGAGGAATAAGCAATGTTTGTTTGTACAACTTCTCGAAAATCTTCTTCCCTGCAATTTTGGCTCACATTACAACCATTTACACATTCATAACCCACGGCAACAAAACCTTTCTTAGTTTCACGACCATCATCTCAAAACAGACTTGTTTCTCCCTGTTTTTGGCCAGCTCCAATCAATATTCACAAACTCCTTCTTTCGCATCTTCTCTTCGCTGGCAACTTCCTTTACTTTAACTACAGACCACAACCCAATCTTTCTCTCAACCACAGACTCAGTAACAATACCATCTCCTTGTCCTTCTTATTTTCTCCCTGCAGTTCTTTCGATTACAGAGACAAACCCATACTTCCTCTTTACTGCCCCCATAGCCACAATACCACCATCTTTTCTTTTCTCCTAAACTCAGAAACCAATTTCTCCCTTTTCTATTTCGAAACCCATCTCTCTACAGACCACCATTAGAACCCAATCTTCTTAACCCATTATCACTGACTGCAATTTCATCTATGTTCCAGCGAGCTTCTCCACTTTCTCTGATTCGAATCTCAACCACAACAATCTGACCCATTTGGCTCTATCCCCATGGCAGTAATCCTTCTTCATATCTTCTCATCTTCTCTCGCTGCCTAACACACACTCACAGAACCAACATCACGCAAACTCTGTCCAAATCCCAGTTTCAAACCCATCTTCTTGGCTGAACAATGAAACCCAAATCCTGTCTTAACTCGAGCCATTTAATGAAACCAAAAGCATTAACACAGTTAGCACATGTACATTAGTTAAATGTGCACAAATAGGCACTATCAATTACAATGTTAGCAAAGTATCATAAAACCAAAGAAATAGCAAACACTGAACCACAACAAATCCATAATATGCATGCACCCCAGGCCAGTTAAACAAATTTAATTTCATTGTACCTAATTAATGGCCTCATTTTATCATATGTTATCTAAAAGATGTCTATTGTACACGTTACATAACTCTATTCATTGAAATGGTACACTTATTATATGTTCAGCAACTGCCAACCCGTCAGCAAGAAAAGATGAAGCTAACCAAATCAGTAAGCAGATCTGGAAAGCAGCTATGGTTGTTGGTCCATGTCATGTAGCCATTGATGCTGCTAAAGTCATACAAAATGTTGCACCTATTACCCTTGCTAGCAAAAGAACACCTGGATATCAAGAACCATGAACAGAGGCATGGGTATGTGTCAGAAAAATTTATAACGCGAGAAGGAATATTCAACAGAAAAAAATTGTAACGACTCTCATTTATTAGGTGGGGCCTTACTGGAACAGAAGGCAGTATTTATAAAGCTTGCATAGTACTAACAATCAGCAATTCCTACCACGGGCAGTTAAAAGACAAAAGTATATAAATCAAAGTGGAAACAGGAAAGGTTTATATGTTTATATAAAAGTGATACGACTTTACCTAGAGTTTTTATGGTGTAACGCACGAAACTGTAAATTGAAGGCTTACAAAACACAGTGCAATGTGTACCATTTGGGGGGGAGGGGGGGATAATGAGTAAGAACATAAATTATGTGTATCAAAGGTCATCAAAACCAAAAAATTGGGTCATGGATGCTGATAATGAGAAAGAACATAAATTATGCAGAAAATATACTAACCCTAACATGTAGGCTGTAGCTGAGGATAATCTTCTCTCATTAGTTACTCCACAGTTTTTGGATCTACACCTGATTGAAAAACTTCGTCGACTTTACTCTATCAACAAACATACAAATTCATCAAAAATGAGATAAAAAACGGGAAATCTCATATCAAAAACGATACATTTGAGGGTAGTTTCCGAAACTGTATAGTCGCTTCAACTTGTAACTCTCATTAATCTGACCATATTCCTACAATCATCGAAGGTAAACGTCCAGGGTACAATAATTACAACAACCCTAAAACAGACTACAAACTCATATCAGAATTCAACTCAAAAGAATGTATTATAATATTAATATTACCCTCTATGCACTTTTCTCTTGACGAATACAATTCAAGCTTGGTGATGAAAGAATAGTAGCTGTTGTATCTCTTCCAGCTACTAAGAAATTTAGGGCTATGTCTCTCAAGTACTTTGGATCTGTTTCATTTAATTCTAGAAATCTTGACAATATATCTTCCGTCTTATTCGACTGCATCCTATACATCTACATAAGTAATCGAAACTAAGAAAATAAATTCTTTTTCTTTAAAAAAATACTACCAATGAGTAATGAAGGAGGTAAACTTACATGGTAAACTGGTGGAACTGATGTTGTTCTCGAATGGGATGAGACATTTTATATGGAGAATCCAATCAAAGCTGGGATGAGCGTTTTTCTTTTGTAAACTCGTAAAAATTCAATTAGATTGGGATATATCTTTGGGTGTTTAAGAGGGAATGGCCTCCTAGGGTTTCTGCGCCGTAAGGGAAACAAATCAATTAAGAATAAGATGATGAGACGACCATTAATTGGCGTTTATGCTCTCGATTGAAAGTTTCATCTAGTTCAGTTGAGGTTGGCAAGAGCTGTGTGGTTCAGGCATTTCTTCAAACACTTGATGTGCGACTTGCTTGTTAATGGAACCATGAATCTGTTGGTGATTTCTCACCATTCTAAACTCATTCCCTGCACAGAATTAGGATTCCAGACAAACACACACACCATTCAATATACAGTAATAACCATCACTCATTCAGTCGGCAACAACTTTCTTTCTTCACTGAGTTTCGGTCTTTGAAACTCCACCAAATCCTCACCATACTCGAATTCAAGCTCTACCATATCCTTACCTTCGAAAACCCATCAGCATAACCCTTGAACCCATGTCTTGTTTCTACAGCGAACATAACATCCCTTCTATCTCTTTTACCCTTTCTGTCCTTTGCTATGTTCAAATCAAAGATAAACTTGATGTCGTGAACAACTCAAATCAGCATCACAAACTCTCTCAGCAGCGATATTTTAACTCATCTAGTTCGTCCCTGTTTCAGTTCACTCAAAACCCATCTTCAATTTCTCCTCAAAGATTAATAGCATCATCACCTAATCAATTAAGAGTAAGATGATGAGACGACCATTAATCGGCGTTTATGCTCTCGATTGAAAGTTTCTTATTTTTGCAGTAACAGAGGAGTCGATGGACTTCACACACGATTTATCTTTCTTATTTTTAGAGGAATGAAACGAAGAAGAAAGGAGGCGAAGGGTTCGTAGGTAATGCGGTTGAGGTTGGATTTCGAAAATATATCATAGGGAACAGTGAGATAAAAAAGGAGAAGATTCTGACCATCATTACCAAGTAGATAATATATCATAGCCGCTAGATTTAATAGAATATATTTGTGTCTTATAGTATAATTTAAAAAATAACTTATATTTACAAGATAAAATCTAAAAATAATATTAAAAATTATATGAAAAAATATAAATTTAAATAAGTATTATAATATTAGAATAAAATCTTATTTAAACAACTAAATTGGGACGGAAGAAATATAAGGTTTAACCACCAATATCATATACTACCTCTGTTTCAGGAAAAGAGTTACTATCAATTTTTTAAATTGGTCTATTTTTTGGCTAAAATGAAAAAGTGATAGTAACACTTTTTCAGAAACGGATGGAGTATATGGTTTCAAGAATGTTATAAAGATTTTGAGATTGATATTTTTCCACTAAAATCAATTATTTAATCGATTAAACCACTATTAACTAAACTAAACTAAATCTTTAATCTTAAACAAGTTAGAATAGGTTAGAAATAAAAACTAAAATATTAAACCAGCTAAATATCTTAGTAAAATACATATTCTTATGTAGTAAATGCATGCAGTGATTTTATATCTTTGTGAAATCTACCAAAGTGGGAGCTATCAGATGAAACTTGTTTCACAATGCCGAAGTAAATTGATCAAAACATTCTAATGCATTTTATAATGATTTTACAAAATTTAAATGAAAACTTCTGTTAATAAATAAATAAATTAGAAAGATAAAAAACAATGTGTTTTACTTCCCATTAAAGCATGATGAGCTCGGATTTATGCTGATGCACAACAAGAATAGGCTTCACGGTTTTTTTTAGCATTTATAGTTTATCTAGTTATTATCATCAAGTTACTTTTCATATATATATACATATATATAAAGGAATGATCTGTGCTGAACTATTTCGTGGGGAGTGTATGATGGGACAATCAAAATTAATAAAACACAACCAATCCCAATGCATGTAATAAAATATGTTCGACATATAATTTTTCAAATGTATTATAATTATATTGGTAAAAGAAAATCTGATTAGAGAACTTGAGATTAGATGAAGTGTTTTTCATAAAACTCACATTATTAAAATAATAATATTTTTTAATTTTAATTAATATCGTGAGTGTTCCTTATAAAAAGAAAAGTCAACTGGATACATATCGTAACCTATTTTGAAGATGGTTTTTAAAACAGCAAATACAAATTTAATTTTTCGTATGATACATTAATAAATATTTATTGTTCTTAATAAAAATATCGTTGGAAATGCTCTTGGGATATATTTAGTATAAATGTAACAGAAGAGGTAGTGGGTCAAGGGGCACTATAGGGAGCTGCATTAAGAAATTTGTTGGTTGGCACACCCGAAAACGTGACATAAGAATTATCCATGTAGTAGTTCAACTATCTTCAGGTAGTAGAATGTAGACTTTTTTGCTAAATAATCCGATGTTATTTAGAAATTTGTTGGTCGGGAATCATTGTATTTTCTTTCCTAATTTCACCTGATTCTGTTTTCATATTATTTGAAATCTTTTGGGATATCTTGTACAACAATTTAGAAAAAAAGAATCATCGACTTTTGATGACCGAGAGTTGTTTAAAGAAATAAAACTGATGAGAATCTTTCTCATCAAAGGAAAAGATATTATGGAAGATTTGGGGAGATATTAGTTGGTGTAGTATAAATAGGAGACTTGAGGAACATCATAGAGGAGTTGTGCATGTGGGTGGGTGGGGGGCAGAGTCGAAGAAAAATCAAGTTCAGAGTTTCTGCAACTTTCAGCGAGAAGAAAAAGAAGTAGAAGAAAAAGAAAATCACTACGAGAAACAATCGCAGGAAAGACCGTAGTCTTTTTCTTTTCTTCAACAACACCAGAGAACTGTCATTTATTTGACAGTGGTCCTTTCTCTCTTTTTCAACGACATAGTCTTTGCAACACGAATAAACCGTAGCAACTTTCTGTATTATTTTTTTTTTCTTTTAAACACTTTGAGCCATGTATAATTTTATCATGAGAGTGTTGAACTAATTTTCACACAGAGGCAATGAAGGAAGCTATCTACTAATATGATTTTTAGGTAATATTTCTTAATGATTTAATTTATTTTAATCTTATTATTAATTCACTGAATCACTGTTTTGCAGAGTTTTTATTTGATTAACATGATTTTCTAAATAGTTTGTCATTCAATTTGATAGGTTATGCTTATATTAAAGTATTTGATAATTTATGCTTAATGACAACAAGTAATTGTCGAGAGTTTGTCTGATTAATAGTGAGTTAAGAATAAAAGGGACTTTAATGGTTTTTAAAATAATTTAATCTTTATAATTTTGATAAATAAATCATGAGTAGTAGTGGAATCCATAGCCTCGGTTATCTTTAATCCTGGTATCCTCCTTCGTATAAATATGCTAGTTTAGAATAAGAATTTAGGTCTAAAATAAATCTTAACAAGTCTCGTGGAACGAACTTTATATTATCACTTTATGAAATGAACACTGATTGACTAAGCAAGTCAAATCTGACTTCATAAGAATTACACAAGACATTAGACATGTCACAAATGGGAAGATATACTTTAAGGTATTGGTCTAGTGAGCTATGACATGCGATGTAGCACTACACCCACTATGAGGAAGTGATAGGATGTTGAACGGTTATAAAAGTAGAGTAGTACTGGGTGTGTAACCGTCCAGTCTTCCCTGACAAGACGAAAATTGTTTCATCATATTCTCCATGATCTCAATCCATCATTACTTCACAAATTCCACTTCCTACGAGGTCAATGTGTACATTTATTACTATAAATAGGTTACTCAACCTATTCACAAATCAGATAGACAAATATAACACAACTTTAGAACAAGTTACAATCTGATTTTCATATAATCCTTCTCTAGTCATACACATATAGCTCTTCACATACAGTAATACACGTCAATCACACTATAAAACCCAAAGATTCTTACGCTCCAATCTCAACACTTTCTTTACTTCCCTCCCTAAAACCAACCGTTCTTCTCTTTTACGGTTGAATCAACAATAGAACGACCACTTCTTGATTCAGGATAGCTTGTATGATTTGATCTCTGGAATCTAAGTACATATAAAATACATTTGTTTTTACCCAAAGCCACTAATAAAGCTTCATGTCTAGAACATTGAATTCATCCTTAATCAACTGGAAAATTACCTACTCATAATACAATAAAGAAGAATAAGAAGAAGAAAAATAATTTCCCCCTGAAGGGGTAAAATCTGGGTTTAAGATGTAGAAGATATAATATAAGAGATAGGAGGTTTTCTTTTTTGAACCTTAGGTGTCTTCTTTTATAGCCCTCAATGCCTGGCCCTCAAGTATCCTTTCTTTCTAGGGTTTGTAAACTTATTGGGACCATGTTTCCTCAATGTAGAAGTCCAAAACACATCCAAGAAGTGACCGTCATCGTGTCTCAATCGGCCAATACAATCCTCCACATCTACCGAATCGTAAAGCCTCAAAAACAGAGTTTTATGTATAAAATATTATCCAGAATCGGCCAATATAAACACCCCAACGTCCACTGATTCTGGGCATATCTTTTTCTCCGATTGTTTTGCTCATAGCTCCCTCATACGACCTCGGAATGACCTCATTATTTTTCGATTGGCTTCGTCATATCATTTCCTTCAAGATGGAGAAAAAAAATCATGTATTTAACCGAGTTAAATTTGTTCTTTGGTCATTCTCCATTGGTTAACTTCAATTCCTTGCTCATTTAAACACTTTGTAGCTCCTTTTTGGATGATTCACTTAATATGGCACATAAGACAAGACAAAAAAATAAAAAAAAGTAATACGCAAGAATTATAGAAAATATTACTATGAATCATCACTTCCAAGCTTGTGCATTTCCAAGCTTACACACTTCCAAACTTGAGCACTTCCAAGCTTGTGCATCTCCAATATTGCGCAGTTCCAAGCTTGTGCACTTCCAACCTTGTGCATTTCCAATCTTACGTGCTTCCAAGATTGTGCATTTACAAGCTTGCAAACTTCCAAGCTTGTACATTTCCAAGCTTGCGCACTCGATGCCATTGGCTACTTTCTGCTCCGATTATGTACCAAGTCACTAACAACTAGTAGTCGAGTATTTTTACAAGACAATAGCATAAACTACTACAAATAGCATCACCATGCTCACGGGTAACATTATTGAGGTACGACGCCTAGATAATATTTAATAGTATAGTCTCTTGATATACAAAGCCACGGATAGACTTACTAACCTTACTAGAACTAACACTATTATTTGGTTTACTCAATCAAAAGAGTATTTCACGTGACCCAACCATTAAATCTACGATATATCAAATATGTCACAAAATGATACTCATTAGGGTATTAGTCTGGCGGTTTATATCATGTAAGGTTTAAATGAACACCCTGGATGAGAAGAAATTAAGTGGAATGTTACTAGATGAGGAGTTAAAGAATGTTACAGTTTCTAGAACCCTCCTTGCAATAATGGGAACGTTCTCAACCACGTTCTCCACCTCTTCCACTTTTTACGAGATCAGAGTTCAACACTATAAATGGATCACTTCGTCTATTTTCAAACGATCTAAATTTTATCGAAGTTCATCATACTATCATAAACAAATACACATTCTCTACTTGAATTCAACTACAATGATCTGAATTCTTCAACTAGAATTCATCAAGCTCCGATCCCATCTTTCTTT
This sequence comes from Papaver californicum, assembly GCA_023531435.1. Classification (NCBI taxonomy): domain Eukaryota; kingdom Viridiplantae; phylum Streptophyta; class Magnoliopsida; order Ranunculales; family Papaveraceae; genus Papaver; species Papaver californicum. Next base: position 5,912,993 of record JAJJMC010003557.1, on the reverse strand, counting down.
GCTTCCCTCCCTGAGATTAACCATTCTTCTCCTTTATGACCGAAGCAAGGCTTGAATAGCTATTTCTTATTTTTGGCTAGCCTTGTACGATTTTGATCTCTCGTATTCATCAGGATTTACCCTTTCACCATTTTATCTGTTTTTCCCCTAAAACAGCCGTAAACCGCCAAATCAATACCATAATGAATATCCATATGTGAAATGTTTGACGTCTCATAGAATTGATGGTTAGGTCATATGAATGACTCACTTAATTAATTAATTAGGAAATATGCCCAGAATGCTAATTAATTAAGGAGACTGACTATTGATATCGAGTCTAGCAAGAATAATACGCCCGTCAGTGATGATAGGTGTCTAAAATACATTGTTTGAATATCATTGTTGATAGTAGATTTTTGACAAGGGCTATAATTGTAAAATTAACCTCTTCCTAGTAGCAAAAACTTAGAAATATCCCCTCATATTTCTAACTTTACATCAAAATATGAAATATTGTATCTCTACATATATTCCGATAGAGAATTAAGAGTACAATCTCTAAAAATAGATACATGAGTTCTATATTGATCTCGTAGCCTCTATAAATATACACAATATTTGTTCCATATCGAACTAGTCTCAAGTCACATAATTTTCATGGATGAATTCCTTGAACTTGTCTCGAATATGCATCAATGTCTAAACGACATCCAAATAATTTATATTCTGGGAATAGTTGATGCCTGGTCCTCGGAGACGCATCCTAGATTAATGCCCTGTTTTCGAGGACACATATCAACTTAATGATCAGTTTTCAAGAACGCAGCTCAATTCAATAATCGAACCCTAAGGAAGCGTCGCATCTCAATGACCAAGTCTTGAGGACGCACTTAAGATTAACAACCCATCCCTCGAGGACGCGCTTAAGATTAACAGCCCATCCGTCGATGCCGTATCATGGCCTGGTGGACGGTTCTCGAGGAAGCGTAGCAGATCCAACTCTGGCCTAAAGCCAGCGCTGCGCAATTCCTGGGCTGGCGCTGCCATTCCCTATGATAATGGTATCAAGCCAATGCCACCTTCTTATAATGCGCTAGCCTTGGGCAAGAGCCATCTCCCTGGGCAGCGTCCCTAGGGACGAATCTCTGTTTGTGGTGCTGACCTAGTGTTATCGACAGATCTCTTGCGAGCGCTCCTTGAGGTTGATCCCCAATGACGCATTCCAACATAATCTCTTATTACCAAGGGCATGTGATGGTTATATGTCCAATCCTTAAGAGCATGACTTGTCTTTTGCAATTGATTCTTGAGAGCACGTAATGCTCTTAGCGTTGGCGTCGTACTTCTCATGGATCTAGCTTGTTGCCAGCTACACGCCTATCCTAAGCATGTTCTTAATCAAGTCTACCATGTTTGGTCTTTGAGAACTCGGTCGTAATATTGACTTCAAACACTTCCAAACTTATGCCGTGTTACTTTTAAGCTAGTACATGACTATTAAATTAACCATTTTAACTAGAATCGACACTGGTTAGTCTACTTAAACAATTTAGTGAACTGAGCAACTTGCCTCATTAATTTAACAATTTATTGATCTGACAAGAGGTGTAAAACGGGTCGACACAACCCATTAAGAGGCGAGCCAAGCGTGCTACGTGCCGTGATGTACTGTGTCAGAGATTAATACATGTCGTGTTGTGTCATGCTTTAGGGCATGATGTGTCGTGTTGTGCTGTGTCTGGCACATTTATTTTATATTTTTCAAAGTTGATTTATTCCGGATATTTAGATATTATATGTGTTGTTATAGAAATAACTCAACATAACGAAGATAAAATATCAAAAATTGGTTAGAATAAACACTCATTTATAAAATATACACAAAATGTGTTGTATTATACCGTATTGTGTAGTGTTTTATACATGTTATGACGTGCTTTCTTAGCGTGTTTTGATGTGTTGTGCCACGTGTTTATCTGTACCACGTGATGTGTTGTGCCACTGTGCCTATTACTCTGGACCAGCACAACACATGAAGTTACCATGTTGTTCCGTGCTAGGATAAATCACATGCTGGCGCTAACTATCTTATAACACCATCCTGTGCAGGCGCTAACTCTCTTGCGATGACCTAATGCCAGTGCATATTTTTGTTCTTGAGAACATTACGTTCTTTTTTCATTCTGTCCTTGAGAACTTTTGTATATTCAAACACTTCCAAATTTATGTCATGTTACTCTTAAGCTAGTGCATGACTATACTAAGCTTACTATTTTTACTATACTTGACATTAATCAGTCCATTTAATCACTTAGTGAACTGAGCGACTTGCCTCACTAATTTAACTAGTTATTGACTTGACTTAACAAAAATAGTAGTAGTCCATGACTCCACTACTTTTCTAGGAGATATCAAAATACATCACATGGGGGGGCGGGGGGGGGTCTCATTAGGGTATTGGTATAGAGGTCTACGACAATGTGCGATGTGGCAACACATCCATGATAAAAAAATAATAAGTAGTGAGACGGTTAAGAACAGTTGAGAGGATGAACAGTAGTAGTCATACAGTCCTCCTGATTTACAGGACATGAATTCACTACAATTTCCACGATCATCACTTCTCCATCTCTTCGCAACCTCCAAAACTTACGAGAAATCAATATATTTATGACTTCATCTATTTAAAAGAATGAATGAGGGAATTAAGAAAAGAACATAGATTTATTCTATAAATAATCCAGTTTAAATTCCTACATTCTGTCTTCAACTACACACCATTACTTTCTCATCACACAATGATTTCTCATCCTTCTTTGCTTCCCTCCACTAAGATCAATCCATCATCTCCACCTTTGTGACCGAAGAAGGGCGTGAACGACCATTTTTAGGTTTAGGATCGTCAAATTCAATTTTAATTTCTCGAACCTACAGAAAGTACTCTTTTGTAGTATATTTGTTTTCACCCTAAAACAGTCACTTTCTTATGATTTTCTAAGTTAATTCTCTTGTATTAGTATATATTATGTTTTATTTGTGTTTTGTAGTATTCTGGAGTCTTGTAACGCAAAAGAAGATAAAAATAAACTTAATTCATTGTTTGGGAGCCTTTGATGTTGATGGATTCAAAGCTAGCAAAGAGAGAAGTCTCAAATTTGTAGAAAGTGGAGTTCACTAAAGGTAATCACAACTTCTGCTCAGGGAAAATGTTGTATATTAAATAGGAGTTGATGAAGGCACCTATCACTCTACTCGGGGATGCCACCTTCACCCATATTTCAATCAACTCAACCTAGGTTTAATAGTTCAGTAACTAAGATGATATTTTTCTTGTCTTGACCATATCATTTACAAGCCTTTTCGTCAGCTGAAAATTGGTTTTGATGGGTCTTTACGAAATGGTTAATCATGAGTTTCAGAATTAAATACAACACGCATCTTGGTACTAGTGTATCTTGGTTTGGACATAATTTTTGTCTATAAAGATAGAGAAGAAGATGAGCAATTTGCAGTTGTCGTTGGATTATCTTGATGAATAGAGGATATGAAGACTACATTGGCTTGTTGTTGGATTCATATTACAATGAGAGACTTTCAAAAGTTGTTTACTTATTTTGGACAAAATTTAAATACCGGGAAACTGATGAAGAATAGCTTGTAAAGAGTTTGGAACCTGTAATGCGTGAGATTATGCAAGGTTTATCTTACCCTATACATGAATCTTTATCTAACAAATGATCCTACAAAACTAGAAGTAACTTCTCAAATAGTTGTAAATCCATCTTTTAAGAAGGTACCTAATTTGGGACTAGAATTGAATGCTTCACAAGTTTGATCTGAATTCCTTGCTTCTAAGTATACACCGTATGTGTTTGAATCTAACACCTTGCAGGTTTTCCAAGAGGAACACATCGAAGTTCCTTCCATTTTTGTTTTTTATACACTTCCGAGTTTAGAAAGGACTAAGTGTGGGGGAAACTCTCCTGGGATGATAGTTTCACTTTTTCCACTTGTTTGTGGGAAAAAACAAGTTGAAAGGTAATTTAGGAAAAGTGGGATGAGCATGTGATAATTTGTCAATCCTTAAATATTTTTAATTTTGAAGTACTTTGTTTAGATTCGAGAGATCAATCTGTACAATCCTGGCCTAAACCAAGCAATGGCCGTTCCAATCTTGCTTCAGTCACAAAAATGAGAAGGAGAAGGGTTGATATTAGGGAGGGAAGCAAGAGAAGGTTGAGGTCACAGTATCAGACTCTGTTAGATGTAGTTGGTATGAATAACTATAAAAAATTCTTTTGTATGAGAAGGTTGAATGATCAAGGTTAATCGACTTGAATTATTTTGTTTCAGAATTGTTCAGTTGTAAAGCTTGTGCTTTTTTTTTGTTCAATAGATTGAAAATTTATTTATATTATAGCTCTTGTAACCATTTGAACTCTCCTCTGAAAGAAACAGTCGATGGTTGAGTAGTGGTGAAGTGGAGAAGGTGGAGAAGGTGCCGAAAACTTCTCTCTACTTCAATTGCGATTGAATAGTTGGTTACTCAACTTACCACTTCTCTACTCAACTGGTATCGAGCTTTCCAGAACTTCTCTTTAATGGGTGCACTGCTGCACCACATGTCGTAGACCGCCAAACCAAAACCCTAATGAATATCCCCATATTTGTGATATTTGATATCTCTTGTAATATCGTAGTACTAAGCACTACTGATGTTAAATCAATTGAAACCTGCTCAATAGATCTCTTGACTAAGGACTTGTCTTGCTTGACTAGATGATGAGTCTGTCTTACGTGACTAGAATGACGATCCTGTCTCGCTTGACTAGACTGAGGAGACATGAATCTTTTTTCGACCTGAGGAAAGATCTTGCCATTATCATCATTGGCGGAGACATAAATTGTTTCTTTCGATAACTGATCTGTGAGAACTTTCAAAAGGATCAATACCTTGTCTTGATCTCGATAATTTTCAGCTTGATTTATTACATGATCATTCATAATTTTCATTAGATCATTACTAACAGTTAAGCTTTGAATATCCACAGCCTCAACAAGAGTTTGATCAGGAACAATGAACTTTTGAGTAATAGAGGGATTCTGCCAGTATTGGGAAATATGGTATCTAATACTTTTGAGATCTTCCTATAATCAACCATTTTTTGAAATTGAGAAAAATAGAAAATTTGAGAAATTTACCATGCAACTGAGAGATTGATGTCCTACCGTGGTCGTCAAAATATTTGTGGCGAAAAACGAATTGAAGGGTAATTTAGGAAAACTGGTGTGAACAGGTGATAATTCATCAATCCTTAAACATTTGTACTGTTAAAGTACTTTGTTTAGATTCGAGAGATCAATTTATACAATCCTGACCTAAACCAAGCAATGGTCGTTCCAGTCTTGCTTCAATCACAAAAATGAGAAGGAGAAGGGTTGGTCTTATGGAGGGAAGCAAGAGAAGGTTGAGGTCAGGGTATTAGACTCGGTTGGATATAGTTGGTGTGAATAGATACGAACAATTCTTTTCTATGAGAAGGTTGAATGATCAAGGTTAATCGACTTGAATTGTTTTGTTTCAGACTTGTTCAGTTGTAAAGCTTGTGTCCTTTTTTTTGTTCAATATATTGAAAATCTATTTATATCATAGCTCCTGTAACCACTTGACCTCTCCTCTGGAAGAAAATGTCGATGGTTAAGTAGTGGTGAATTGGAGAAGGTGGAGACGAAAACTTCTCTCTACTTCAATTGTGGTTGAATAGTTGGTTACTCAACTTACGACTTCTCTACTCAACTGCTATCGAGCTTTCCAGAACTTCTCTTTAGTGGGTGCACTGCTGCACCACATGCCGTAGACCTCCAGACCAAAACCCTAATGAATATCCTCCTGATTTGTGACATTTGATGTCTTGTGTAATATCGTAGTATTAAGCATTACTGAAGTTAAATAAATTGAGACCTGCTGATGAAAGACTTGTCTTGCTTGACTAGCTGATGAGTCTGTCTTGCTTGACTAGACTGATGAGTCTAGCAGACTAAAATAAATAAATATGTCTTGCTTGACTAGCTGATGAGTCTAGAAGACTAGAATAAAATAAATATGTATTTATTTGTGTATAAGGAGCAGTGTGTCCTTATTAGTCAATTTTGCACTGACATGCTTATTTCATAAAAAACAAGTGTATGCTACTGAGCATGAAAATTTTTATGTAAGGCTTCATACAAAAATTTACATAAGAGATCTAGTATAGCTTAGGATTTTGAAACTTTTCAAAACCCTAATTTGCCAACTTAAAGTATTCACGTGAAAAGAAGAGGGAAGAGCGCTAGGATTTTGTCCAAAAGCAAGAGTCTCACATTTTTCTCTTTGTACTCAGCCTCACACGCTAAGGGTAAAAGAGTAAAACCCTAATTTTTGACAAAAAGAAAGACGTTAATTTTTGACAATAAGCAAGACGCTCAACTTAGACAAGAGGCAAGACGCTCATATTTTACTCTTTCTACTCAGCCTCACATGTTGAAGGTAAAATAGTAAAACACCAAATCATTAGAGAGAAGCATGACGCCCATGCTTTCTATTTGAGTGAAGGCATGCAAGCCATGTCTGTGGAAGCAAAACGCACAACCAAGGCAAGGTGCGTTTGAAAATTAGGGTTAGCTTCCCTTTTACAAAATTAGGGTTTGAAAATACTTTTTGACACGTTTTTAACACGCTTATAAGTGTTGCAAATTTGTTTTCCCAATTAGAGCTTACAAATACTAATTAAGGTTTGAAAGTACCTTTTGACACGCTTATAATTGTTGTAAATCTTATTTTGAAGTGTTTCAAAACCCTAAATTGAATTCTTTTCACTCATTCGTATTAGTTGTCTCTTTAAGCAAAGGATTAATGTGACTGAGGTGAGATTTTTTTTAGCAAGTAGAAGCTATGAAATTGTGTCTATCACAATTTTAACTTTGAATTTAAGCACAAGTGTGGTACTTTAATTAGATAAATCCATATATAGAGCTATATAGGTTTTTCAGTAAGTCAACACTATTTATATGTGAATGGATGTTGACACAAGGTAATTTTGGGAATTTACCTGCGGAATGTAACACCAAATGATACTCAAGTTTGATCTATACTAGTGGTAAATCCATCTAGGAACTTGATATTTTGAGAGACAGAAACTTATGCCTCTGTCTTGATATAAGATAATTTTGGAATTCACTTGCGGAATGCAGCACCAAATAATACTCAACTAGATCTATACTAGTGGGCAATCCATCTAGGAGCTTGAGATTTTGAGAGACATGAACTTAAGCCTCTGTCATGATATAAAGTAATTTTGGAATTCACCTGCTGAATATAGCACCAAATAATACTCAACTTGCTCTACACTAGTGGGCAATCCATCTAGGAACTTGATATTTTGAGAGACAAGAACTTAAGCCTCTGTCTTTAAATTCTCTGCAGAATTCTGAAGTTTAATGTCTCTAAGACCCGTGTCAGAGACACAATATTTTCTTTTTTTACTATTTTACCCTTGACAAAAACCCACCATCTACATTAAGTCCCATGTTTAGCGCGGAATGAATAATGTTGCGTGGTAAGCACTAGATGGTGGCCTATCAGACGAAAGTAAAACAAAGTATAATTTTATAGTTCAATGGTTAGATATTACCAGAGGAGTAGTAGTCGCCTTGATCTTTTGAATTTTATCTCGCTGACATATCCACAAGTCAGGAATGATCAACATGAATGTATAAAGGCACATCATCATTGTCAGGGATGCAGCATCAACAGTTCAGGTTTCTAGGTACGACTATGCAAGCTCACATGGTCGAATATGCAGGAGAGAAAACCACGTCCGGGTGGACAAGAGAGAGGTCTTTCTCCTATTGGACGGACAAGAGAAGAGTATTTAATTCTTGGTCGGGCAAGTGAAAGACTGTGTGTAGCTTGGATGGAAAAGCAAGAGATCACGTATGGACGTTCAAACAAATAGAGAGGTCACATTATGAACTGATGGATAAGTAGAGAGGAGGGATGGACAGACAAAGGAATAGTCTTCCTCTTTCCTGGATTTGGTAAACCTGTTTGATAAAAAGAGAGATCGACTATTTCCCTTGTTTATTATAAGTCTATACATGCAGCTTCTCTTTCTCATCTCTTCTTAACTTCACCATTATTCGTTCAAACCTCAAGAGCATTCACCATTTATTGATAGTAAGGTAAGCAAGCATTGCTTCATCTTCTCCTTTCCGTGTGAGTACATCACTCACGTATGAAGTTTGAAACCTCTTCTTTACTAAATATTATTTAAAGTCTCTAACCCTAATCGTTTTGTTTTGTTGGAGGCCTTGTTAGTTGACTTCAGTTGTACGAAGACATCCTCTCCATCATTAGTTGTTGTAGTTGGGTTTTTATCAAAAGTGAATTTTTATAATTCACGTGATTCTCTTCTTCTTTTTTGTGTATGGGACGTCCAAGCTTGTTTTGTGAAGACAGACGAGCTTTGATTGATGCTGGACGTACAAGATTGAACAAAGTTGGACTGGAAGGCTTTAAAAAAAATTGGACATGTAAGTAGTAAAACTGGTTGTATATGTTTGATGGAGTTGATGGACGCGTGAGAAAACCAGTCAAACAAATTGGAAGGAAGCAACACAAGCTTAGTAGTTGGACAAGCTGAAACCGTGTTTTACTATACGGACAATGTAGAGTTCGTTCTCTTCTCATATTTGGGAGTTTAATCATGAAAGGGGTATTCACTTATTCCTTTTTTTCCCTCTAGAAATGAGAACAAGTTTTTCTCTCCTTCCATCCTTGACCCTGGTGCGGCAGTAGTAAAAGGTATAGTATTGATCCTCACTAACAGATGAGATAAGCCCATAGCTTCTTGAAGACTTTGTTAGACGTAAAAGTTTCATCTCTGATTACTAAATGGGTAAGCATGACTCGAGCATGGACGAGTGAACTCTTGATTGAAGCTAGACTAAGAGCTTTCAATTGAAGCTAGACGAAACAAGCTTGATCGAAATTGGATGATGCAAGTTTGATGGTGGACGGACAAGCCAGGAGACAAAGATGGTCGTACAAGTTGGAAAAAAGGCTAGACAGACAAGCCTTGAGTGAAGCTATATGAATTTTTGAGCTTGAGGAGAGGCTTGGACAGATAGGTGAAGAACGATCTTGGACGGACAAGACAAGCGGGGGCCATGTTGGATGGACGAGTGAGGTAATCCTTATTTCTCTCGAGTTTGGTAAGTCCATTTGATTATAAGAGGGAGCTTTGTCCTTATCTATTGTATACCAATCAAATAAGCTCATCTTTTTATATCTCAACGATGTTACCTCTGTTCGACCATCAAAAACATTGACTAGTTGTTGATACCAAAGTAAGCCTTTCCCTTGTTTCCTCCATCTATGTAAGTGTATGAATCCCATATGAAGTTTACTTTCTCTTTCAGCTTCTTTGTTTCTCTTATTGCACTAATAGTTGTCTCTAGCCATAGTTTTTGTAAACCATTGTTAGACGACTTCCTTTCCATTATCTTCCACGACCAGGTAAGTTAGGGTTTCGACCAAACCCCCTCCTTTTTATTTTACGTGAATTGTTCACGTGATTTTTTTTAGGTGTATGTATTTAACTTATTCATGGTTATCCTAAATAGAGAGGAAGTCAGGCAATACCACTAAATGAGAAGAAGAAAGTGACAGTCCCCATGTGGTAGAGACTAGGTCGAAGAGACTTGCTTGTGGAATTCGTTCTGGCATTGTTGATCCTGCCATTTTAAAAGTATGAATCCTTCACTTTACGGTTTATTATGACTAAATTTATCCTTATTGATTGATTATATTGCTTTTCATAGTTTAACTTTTGTTGGAGGATTTTTGACATCTCTATCTGGGCAAATGAACCCATTTGCTAGAGTAGCAGCAGAAGCAAGGACCAAAATTGGTAATTCTGAGTTGAGTAGCTAGCTCTGTATTACCTCTATATCTTGAATGAGTATACATAACATTATTGGTGATTTCCTTCTCGCTATTTTCATAAGGAAAAAATGTCTGATAACAAAGAAAGCGATGTTTTCATAACTCCTTCAAAAGATGATAAAAGTAGTCGTCATGTTTCAGAAGAAGGGGAGAATAATGACTCATATCATGGTCTTAACATTCCAAATAGCTCGCAACATGGATGAGTGAGTCTTCATCTTGAATCGACTTTATAATTGCTTAGAAATATCACTTGAATGGAGTAATGAATGAAAACTTATATGAAAACATAAGCAATTTCGTGAAACTTCGTTGCTAGAAAAATTCAGATATAGTGCCTTTACTGAAAACGATGTAGAATTCTCATACGGAGTCCGTTTTCGATGATATACCCCAACTTTTTTATGACCAGGAGATGACCTATCTCCTATTGCTGAATATTTTGAGTTTTGAAGTCATTTAAGGCCTCAAAAATACAAAACAACAAAAACTCAGGAAGAATTCAGGATTTTTCAGCTGGGAAGTAGTTGAGAGTTTTGATCATATCTCTTAGCTCGCTTGTCCGATTGATGTGTTTTTTTGATATGTTGTATAGGAGGTCCATACGAAGAGTTTATTACATAACTAACCCCTATATTCATTACCAATTGCTCCTAGCTCCAAATTTTACCTCTATTGAGCTTAATGTGACAACGTGTTTTTAAGCCTCTGGGCTTATTTTCTTGAGATTTGGGTACTTCATGAAGTATATTTACATAATTAATCCACTTATATTCTGAAAATCTTGTTGGCGCTTGAATTTCACATTTTTTTCATCAATTAGTGATTTTACAAGGCGAAAGTAGAGAGGAGCGTAGCAGTGTTGAAGAAGTACTGATTGTGGACCAAGTTGCTAAGGCATTTACTTATTTATCGTAAAACCTTGAAGGATTCCTTTATGACATGATTTTTGATATAGAAGATCAGAGTAAAGACGTCGCAGATACTGAAAAAGCCTTGGTTGTGTCTGAGTATCCTGGTGTTGGTCTTCCTTTTTAGCCTCCACTTAGTAAGCCACTTCCAAAACATGTGCTTGTTGGCAGATTCAGCGTTCTAGTAGAGTATGCTGAGTTTTATACTCAGATATGGAAGAAGTATATATGGTCACATTTCTACTACCGAGAAGTATGGAGATCCCACTGTTCTTGCCTTTCGTGTGAGTGAAGTACTGTTGTCCATGTATGAAATGTGTATTGTGACTAGTGCTACTATCGCTGAGTGGATGTTCGCAAACTAGAGATATCATCTAGAGACATGTGATCGGCTTGAATTCAACACGACTTGGTTTGGTCGTGTAATTGATGCTGTTAAAGAGTCACATGTTGCAGCAAGTATGATCCCTTCTTCTGATTTTATCGAGCAAGGGGAGGCATAAGTTGAAAGGTTAACCCAAGAGTTAGAGTTGAAGAAAGCTACTCTCCGAAACATGAAGGAGGCCTTCTCTAAGAAGGATAAGCCATTGCTATCCGACCTCCCTTAAACTTTTTTCTGTTCTTTATTTTTTTTATTCTAGAGAGATGATAGACTTATTCGGTTTGGATTTGAATGACTGGATATTTGGTAGGTATGATTGCAAGGATTTCATATTTGGATCAACAAATATTTTTAAGTAATGGTTTTTTGAATTAAAATTGAGATTTTAATCGCTGGATGCGTATGTATATTGCATACATTTTGGAGGAATTGGAATTATAGACAAACTAAACAAATATCCATGGTTTCTTCAGGCGTCAAATGCCTTGAGCTACTTCTCATGTATTGCTGTTTCTACCAATTTACCGTCTCTGAGAAATAGGGAAGCTCTAGTTCCTGCATACACCTTCAGTCCCCAGATCCAATTCTCCTGACTCAATCTTCTCTTTGAAGATTTGCTTTAAGTCATTTCAATCACTCGTGGAGTGATTAATGAATATGTGGAAACGACAATATTTAGGGTTCGCCATTTCTTGCACTGTTGGTGAACGTCGAATATGAGGTAGGTTGATGGGACCATTCAGTATCCAGATTTCCAAAAGTTTAATTATTGCTTCGATTGGAAATGGGAAGTCCGGGGCAGATGGTGCTTCTCTTGCCTATTGTAGTTGACATTGAACCGATGATGGAGCAACAACTATTTGGTTGGCCCTCCAAGGTGACCGAACTGCTGGTGAAGCCGGAGTTGGAACTGGTGCTAATGTTGCATGTTTGGGATGTCGTTCCCGTGTTGAAGCTTTCCTTTTGCCTCCTTCAGATATAATATCTATAGACGGTTGAGCACTATATTGCTTATGGGTAAGATGCTGACAGGTAAGACGTCGACGGGCAAGATGAAACTGCTGCGAGTTTCATGTGCTTCTTTATTTTTGACCAGCCATGTCCTTTCCGGTAAGGCAAGTGCAATTATATCTGATCACTTAGAAACTTTTTATGCATTCTGGGAACACAAACTATAACACCCGTATTTTTGATAAAGGGATAACATAGTAATTTTACACATCAAGGCCAAAAAGGTCATTCATGGGTAAAATAATAATTTTACTCACCAGGGAAAATAAGTCATTCAGGGGTAAAATAATAATTTAACTCACCAGGTAAAATAGGTCATTCAGGGGTAAAACAATTATTTTACATATCGGGGGCAAAAAGGTTATTCAGGGGTAAAATAGTAATTTTACACATCATATGCAAAACGGTCATTCAGGGGTAAAATAATAATTTTACATATTGGGGGGGGGACGTCATTAATGGGTAAAATAGTAATTTACATATCAAGAAGTGAAACTTTAAGGACCGATTACCGTATTTTCGATTAGCGCATCAGGGAGTTCTGGCCTGCGCGGCACATAACGCTAGGGGCGGAATTTTCTGGTCCGTCACAAACTGTATATACGTAAGCAGCCGCAATGCAATGCACTGAGGTGCAGCATCTTGTCGCTCATATCATCTAACTTGGAGATGATTGCGACGCTTGGGTACTCATATCATTTGGCTCGGCAATGCTAGGCAAGATATGATTGTTACCGCACTTGATGAGGTAGTTGCATTCCATTTGATGGATGTCCATACTTCCTATCAAGCCATACGGTATGAACGGAATAAGCCTGGTTGCTGCACTCTTGGCAAGAGCAAGATCAGTTCATGCACCCAACGGTTAGTCGAAGCAGAGTTGATGAAGCGAAAAATAGGCCTGAAATGGCCTAGGTGCTAGTCCCAAGCATGAGTTAGGAATGGAAATTGCTCGTAAGTATGTGATGCTTTCCAAAGGTATTCACCATTGGCTTTAATGGCCTTGTACCCTTTGCAGAACAAAGGTGAGTTGAAACGGTATGGAAACTACGTTTCGAGTATCATGCTTGGAAAGGAAAATCGACCTGCATTTGCCTAGCGAGAAGTGAAGCTTTAAGTCCCGATTACCGTCTTTTTGAGTGGCGCATAAGGGAGTTCTGGCCTGCGTGGCGCATATAGTCCGAGTGGAATTTTCCGGTCTGTCACAAATGATATGCGCATAGGCTTCCGCAATGCAATGCATTGAGGTGCAGCATCTTGTCGCTCATATTATCTAACTTGGAGATGATTGTGACGCTTGGGTAACTCATATCAATTGGCTCGGCAATGCTAGGCAAGAGATGATTGTTACCGCACTTGATGAGGCTGTTACATTCCATTTGATGGATGTCCATACTTCCTAACAAGACATACGGTATGCACGGAATATGCCTGGTTGCTGCACCCTTGGCAAGAGCAAGATCAGTGCATGCACCCAGCGCTTAGTCGAAGCAGAGTTGATGAAGCGGAAAATAGGTCTGAAATGGCCTAGGTGCTAGTCCAAGGGAGGAGTTAGGCCTGGACAATTTGCATAAGTATGTGATGCTTGCTAAAGGCATTCACCATTGGTTTTAATGGCCTTGCACCCTTTGCAGAACAAAGGTGAGTTGGAACAATATGGAAACTATGTTTTGAGTATTATGCTTGCAAAACATGCTTGGAAAGGCAAATCGACATGCATTTGCCTAGCGAGAAGTGAATCTTTAAGGCCCGGTTACCGTCTTTTCGAGTGGCGTATCAGGGAGTTCTGAACTGCGCGGCGCATAGTGCCGGGAGCGAAATTTTCTGGTCCGTCACAAACGGTATCAGAGCAAGTTCTAAGAAAACACTAGGGACTCTGAGTTTTGGACTCGTCAATGAGCATTTTGTAATGTGATTACAAATTTTTCCTTCAAAGGAAATAAGAAAAGTGATAAATCAGGCCAAGTGTCTATGTTAAAAGAAATTGTAACTAATATGCCAGTTACTCCGCTAAGATTTCGATGAACTTGACCTAGTTTTGTGAGTTTGCCGGAAAACTCGTTTAGAACGGTGGCTGGTATCCCACTACCCTTGGCATTGGGAATGATCAACCCTCACCCGTGCGGCACGGAGTGCGTTGTCAAGTTGGCTAGCTCCCACTTATGAGTGAAAATCTTTTGGGACTATGGCTTGCATCCGACTGCACTGGCATTAGAGTTTCGTTCTAACAGTACTATGCTAGCTCTTGTTTATCAATTTGCGATGACCCTTTTCATCCTTTGTGAACTTTGGGGACTCTTAAGTTTATGGTATGAGACGTGTATTTAAGATCCCGTGTTGAGAAATTCTTTTGCATTCTGAGCATGTGGTATGGGTCACATGTTTAGGAATCAAAATCGAATTTCTTGGTAGTGTTGTAAACCCTTTTGGGATCCATGGGTGTGCGGTATGGAACGTATGCTCAGAAAATCTCGATTGATGTTTATTACAAATCGTGGACCCAATTAGGATTCCTGGGTATGCGGTATGGAACGTATGCTCAGAAGGTCCTAACTGGTGTTCATAACAGAAGTTGGGACCCTTACAGGTGCATCATGGTATGGGATATATGACAGGAAACCTAAATCGATGAAGCTTGTCCACAATAGTTTTTGAATTGAATTTCGGGACGAAATTCTTTGAAGGGTGTAATAGTGTAACACCCGTATTTTTGATAAAGGGATAACATAGTAATTTTACACATCAAGACCAAAAAGGTAATGCAGGGGTTTAAATAGTAATTTTACTCACTAGGGCTAAACATATTATTCAAGGGTAAATAGTTATTTTACGCATCGGGGGAGAAAAGGTCATTCAAGGGTAAAATAGTAATATTACACATCGGGGGAAAAACAGTCATTCAGGGGTAAAATAGTAATTTAAACATCGGGGGCAAAAAAGGTCATTCAGAGGTAAAATAATAATTTTACACATCGGGAAAAAAAGGTCATTCAAGGGTAAAATAATAATTTTACACATCGGGGGAAAAATAGTTATTCAGGGGTAAAATAGTAATTCTACACATCATGAGCAAAAAGGTCATTCAGGGTTAAAATAGTGATTTCACAACTCAGGGAAAAACGGTTACCCAGGGGTAAAATAGTTATTTTACTAAAAGTTGAGGATGCATGCTTGAGGATGCATCACTGCCCCTATGTTGCATACTCGAGAACGCATCATAGTGTTAAGGCACTATTATGACGTGATGCATACTCAAAAATACATCACTAAAAAGTACAGTTGATGAATGTCATTTCCCCTCTTTATCTCTACTTGTAGAATTGCTAATAAGATATATATAGGAGATGTTGGTTGGAAATTCATGAAGCTTACCCGAGAATGCATTATAGTGCTAAGGCACTATTATGCCGTGATGCCTGCTTGAGAATGCATCACTGACCCAATGTTGAATACCCGAGAATGCATTATAGTGCTAAGACACTATTATGCCGTGATGCATGCTTGAGAATGCATCACTGACCCTATGTTGCATACCGAGAATGCATTATAGTGCTAAGGTACTATTATGCCGTGATGCATGCTTGAGAATGCATCACTGACCTAATGTTGCATACCCAAGAATACGTTATAGTGCTAAGACACTATTATGCCGTGATGCATGCTTGATAATACATCACACCCTATGTTGCATACCCGAGAACGCATCATTGTGCTAAGGCACTATTATGTTGTGATGCATACTCGAGAATGCATCACTAGAAAGTACAGTCGATGGATGTCCCTTACCCTTCTTTTCCAAACATGTGGAAATGTGATTAAGACATATATAGGGAAGGAGCCTTGGTTGAATATGCATGAGTGGTAATGCACATTTATGCATACATTGGTGCATACTTGATGCGTAAGCGTCAATATGCTTGTAGCTTAGCCGATAAAGCTTGAATTATGCAAAAGCATCATTCAATCGTGTTGCGTACTCGAGAATGCATATTTGCATACCAAGTACCGATTGTTATTCACAAGCTGGTGCATACCTTGCGAAATTCCTTTTTCCTATACGGACTAGTGTCACGGGCTTAGATTTTAGGATAAGACCGTGCGGCACTTGAACTCTTCAAGTAAGCCTAAAAGAACACAAAGGAAGGAGACTTAGAGATTTTTAAGGTGGGTAAGAGTATTGGATTATTAGAGAGAGAGTATTACAATGCTTTGAGAGCTCTTGGTGGATGATTTGAGCAAATGAGCTCTCCACCTTATATAGTGTTCAATGGAGGATTCTAGAATATGTTCTAGAATCATCACCTTCTAGAGTATTCTACTACTTAAAAGAATATACAAGGAATACTAAATATACAAGGGATATTCTATAATGTCCTAGAATGTTCCGGAAGCTTGTGGTCTTCCATAATGCTCTAGACTCTTCTCACGGGCCAGCCCAATATGTGGGAAAATGGGTGGGCCGTGACACTAGGCTTTGCTTGGCCTTTGGCCTTGAAAGGAAGTTTGCATCGATGTTGGTTTTGCCTTAATAGGCTTAAGTTGCTTGTTCCTTTCGAATTGACACTTTGGATGAACTACGATCATGCTTGATCCCATCGAGCTACGAAGGAGGGTACGTAGGCAGTCGCAAAGCAATGCATTGAGGTGTAGTATTTTATCGCTCATATCATCTAACTTGGAGATTATTGCGACGCTTGGGTAACTCATATCATCTGGCTCGGCAATGCTAGGAAAGAGCTGATTGTTACAGCACTTGATGGGGTAGTTTCATTCCATTTGATGGATGTTCATACTTCCTATCAAGCCATACGGTATGAAAGGAATATGCCTGGTTGTTGCACTCTTGGAAAGAGCAAGATCAGTGCAGACACCCAGCGCTTAGTTGAAGCAGAGTTGATGAAGCGAAAAATAGGTTTGAAATGGCCTAGGTGCTAGTCCAAGGCATGAGTTAGGCCTGGACAATGCTCATAGGTATGTGATGCTTTCCAAAGGAATTCACCATTGGGTTTAATGGCCTTGTACCCTTTGCAGAACAAGGGTGAGTTTGAACGGTATGGAAACTACATTTCGAGTATCATGCTTGCAAAACATGCTTGGAAAGGCAAATCGACCTGCATTTTTCTAGCGAGAAGTGAAGCTTTAAGGCCCGGTTACCGTCTTTTCGAGTGGCGCATTAGCGAGTTCTGGCCTATACGGCGCATAGCGTCGGGGGAGGAATTTTTTGGTCCATCACATAAACTCTCCAAAAGGGATTTTTAGGATACCATCATCCCTTCGTTGCAAGGGCTCTGAGTATAGTGTGTTGGATACATCAAGTCTTCTTTTTTCGTTTGAAGCAATGGATCTGAGTCTTCACAAGTGGTAAGATCAGGTTGATGGCTCATTTCTAGTTCACATTCGACGTAAGGAAAGATTTTTCCATCATCATCATTGGAGGAAATATGAATTGTTTCTTTCGATAGCTGATATGTGAGAACTTTCAAAAGGGTGAATACCTTGTCTTGATCTCGATATTTCATCTTGATTTATTACATGATCATTCAGAATGTTCATTAGATCATTAATAACATTTAGGCTTTGAATGTCCACATCCTCAACAAGAGTTTGAACAGGAAGAATGAACTTTTGAGTAATGAGAGGGATTCCGCAAGTATTGGGAAATATGGTATCTAATAATTCTGAGATCTTCCTATAATCAACCATTTTTTTGAAATTGAGAAAATTGGAAAATCCGAGAAATTGATCCTGCAACTGAGAGATTGATTTCCTACCGTGGTCGTCAAAATATTTGTGGGGAAAAACGAATTGAAGGTTAATTTAGGAAAAGTGGGGTGAGCAGATGATAATTCGTCAATCCTTAAATATTTGTACTGTTGAAGTACTTTGTTTAGATTCGAGAAATCAATTTGTACAATCCTGACCTAAACCAAGCAATAGTCGTTCCAGTCTTGCTTCAGTCACAAAAATGAGAAGGAGAAGGGTTCGTCTTAAGGAGAGAAGTAAGAGAAGGTTGAGGTGAAAGTATCAGACTCTGTTGGATATAGTTGGTGTGAATATCTATGAACAATTCTTCTGTATGAGAAGGTTGAATGATCAAGGTTAATCGACTTGAATTGTTTTGTTTCAGACTTGTTCAGTTATAAAGCTTGTGTCTTTTTTTTTGTTTAATAGATTGAATATCTATTTATATCATAGCTTTTGTAACCACTTGACCTTTCCTCTGGAAGAAATTGTTTATGGTTGAGTAGTGGTGAACTGGAGAAGGTGTTGAAAACTTCTCTCTACTTCAATTGTGGTTGAATAGGTTGTACTCAACTTACCACTTTTCTACTTAACTACTATAGAGATCTCCAGAAATTCACTTTAGTGGGTGCACTGCTGCACCACAAGTCGTAGACCGCCAGACCAAAACCCTAATGAATATCCCCCCATTTGTGACATTTGATGTCTCGTGTAATATCGTAGTATTAAGCACTAGTGATGTTAAATCAATTAAGACCTGTTCAATGGGTCTCTTGATTAAAAACTTCTTGCTTGACTAGCTTATGAGTCTGTCTTGCTTGACTAGACTGATGTGTCTAGCAGACTAAAATAAAATAAATATGTCTTGCTTGACTAGCTGATGAGTCTAGAAGACTAGAATAAAATATATATGTATTTATTTGTGTGTAAGGAGCAGTGTGTCTTTCTTAGTCAATTTTGCATTGACATGCTTATTTCATAATAAAACAAGCGTATGCGACTGAGCATGAAAAATTGTATGTAAGGCTTCATATAAAAAATTACGTGAGAGGTCTAGTATAGCTTAGGATTTTAAAACTTTTCAAAACCCTAATTTGCCAAATTAAAGTATTCACGTGAAAATAAGAGGGAAAAGCGCCAGGCTTTTGTCCAAAGCAAGAGTCTCATGTTTTTCTTTTGGTACTCAGCCTCACGTGTTGAGGGTAAAAGAGTAAAATGATAATTTTTAACAAGAAGCAAGACGCTAATTTTTGACAAGAAGAAAGACGCTCACATTTAGACAAGAAGCAAGACGCTCACATTTTACTCTTTGTACTCAGCCTCACATATTGAGGGTAAAATAGTAAAACACCAAATCTTTGGAGAGAAGCATGACGTCCATGCTTGCTCTTTGAGTGAAAGCGTGCAAGCCTTGTTTATGGAAGAAAAACGCACAAGCAACGCAAGGTGCGTTTGAAAATTAGGGTGAGCTTCTCTTTTTCAAAATTAGGGTTTGAAAGTACTTTTTGACACATTTTTGACATGCTTATAAGTGTTGACTGAGGTGAGTTTTTTTTAGCTAGTAGAAGCTATGAAATTGTGTCTGTCACAATTTTGACTTTGAATTTAAGCACAACGGTGGTACTTTAATCAAATAAATCCATATATAGAGTTATATAGGTATTTCAATAAGTCAACACTATTTAGTTGTGAATGAATGTTAACACAAGGTAATTTTGTGAATTAACCTACGGAATGTAACACCAAATGATACTCAAGTTTGCTCTATACTATTGGGCAATCCATCTAGGAGCTTGAGATTTTGAGAGACAGGAACTTAAGCCTTTGTCTTGATATAAGGTAATTTTGGAATTCACCTGCGGAATGTAGCACCAAATAATACTCAACTTGCTCTATACTAGTGGGCAATCCATCTAGGAGCTTGAGATTTTGAGAGACGGGAACTTAAGCCTCTATCTTGATATAAGGTAATTTTGGAATTCACCTGCGGAATGTAGTACCAAATAATATTCAACTTGCTCTATACTAGTGGGCAATCCATCTAGGAGCTTAAGATTTTGAGAGACAAATTCTCTGTAGAATTCTGAAGTTTAATGTCTCTAAGACCCGGATCAGAGACACAATGTTTTCTTTTTTTACTATTTTACCCTTTAAAAAACCCACCATCTACACCACTATATGCTAATATTCTTAAGAAGCTATAGCTATATATGCAAATTATTTTCTGGGTGGATCCCTAGATTTCCAGATTGTTGATTTACGAGGAATCTATTTTGAATATTACTCGTATGCTTCAATCAGGTAAACAATTCTGATTCTTGCTTTCTTGTTTTTTTTCAAGTATTATTCTTATACTTTTCGCAATTGTTTGAAACATTGAGGAAATTTTTTGATTTAAGTGTGGGGGTAAGGTTTCATAAGATAAACAGTTGAAGTATGCAAACCTCCAATTTTTTTTGAAACTTGTGAACAATTTAGGATGAACGCTATCATTTCTAGGTTGATGGAAACAAAACTCTTGGCTATAAGAATTGACTTGCCGAAAAATGTTATATTCATATTTAAACGTTTAACTCAAGTGTTAGAAATAACATGATAGTCATTGAACTAGTAAAAAGAACTTGTGTAATCATATCTCTAAATCATCATAACCATATCACTTTTTGTTTCTATTTTTGTAATTTTGTGTTTATCTAAGTGATTTGGTGGGGCCCTAGTATTGCCATAAAGTCATAGCTTGGATGCCTTAGAAATGCAATATGTGTGCGTTTTCCTTGCCTCTGGCTCCTAAGGAAAGAGTCGAGAACATGCTCGATGGGAACAATCGCATAGTGAGATAAAAATGAACATGATCTTAGATTTAAAAGATCTAATCATACAGTTAGTACTCTTAAGAAAAAAAAAACTTTCAAAAAATAAATGATTCAATCAAATAACAGCATCTTAGCCGGACTATTATACAAATATTTTGGGAAACATCGTTCACCTTAGTCAATAGGTGCACACTTTATCACTTTCATATCCATCTTGAAAATATTTCCATGTGATTAAATTTGATAGATTTCGAGCAATTTGAACTTTATAATGGAGTCTAATGATTATCTGTGTAGAGTTTATAATTCATATATGAATGTCGTATACCTGTAGTTCCAACGAATCTATCCGTTAGGTAGTACTTCGGTTCCATCTTGGACTGGTATAAATTCTCCATGCTTGGAAAACAGGTCACTATTTTGTTTGATGGTGAGTTCATAATCAAACCCACGAATTTTCTCTCACAAAATTATATAACTAGCATCATACTTGAATATTTGACCTGTAGCCCTTTGAAATTTCTCCCGGCCTTCTCAGGAAAACATTATAGTCAAAAAAATAAGTTAATTATTATTATCACCAATCGGAAAAACTTAATTCAAATGTAGAACTTACCAAATCTTCGTGTGAAGCACATGTTTTACATTGCCGACATATGGTATTCTCTCACATTTATTTTAATTGATTTCATTTTATTTTTTTAAGGAATGTGAATCCCCTTCATTCGTATTTCCGTTAAGAGAGACAAAGATTTCGTGAATATGTTTCCAAAATAGAGTGATGCTTGCTAAGCACCTACAATTTCATCAACAACTATAAAACATAAGCATTTGTAAGATCAATATATTCTTTTTGAAAAAAATTCCTATTGACCATAAATAATTCAATTAAGAGAATTTTTGACTATTAGATGGATGAGAAAATCAAAGAAATTCAATTGATTGGTACTAATTGTGTTTGGAATAAAAAGTTTTCTTACATAGAGAAAAAATCTAGCTATTTTATTTTTTAAATAACTGTTTGGATAGTTAATGAAATCTGGGGTGGAGAATATAGAGTTGTTAAGAATAATATATGCATGGCCAAGATTGGGTATGAAGGAGATGTAACAAAAAGAAGTCAAACAAATATTAATACACAGATATAAACTTAGTTTTCGTAATTTTTATGTCAGAAACTCAGTATCTATCTAATATGCTTTATGGAAACTAAGTTTCCGTAATTTCGTCTTCAATTTCTTAGCTAGAACTAAACACAAATATATTTCCCTGGCTAGCCAGTAGCCAAGCTATAATTTTGCTACATTATATCCATTGGCTATAATGTAGCTAAATCTAAGAAAAACCTATGAGCGTAGTGCTTGGCCTAAAAGATGGGAAGGTTGATACATAACAAGAAAAAACTTTATAAATATTTTCTAGCAGTTAGACTGATACATAACAAGACAAACGAGGCAGTAGAAGGACTGAATACTATCCAGAATGACACACCAAGCAGAGTGAAATACAATCACACCAAAGATAACTAAGCTAATCTTACCCAAACACTGGTAAAGCTTTGGCCCGTCAGCAATTATTGAATAAGTCTCATATAAGCCCAATGTTTGAAAGGTCCAGCAGTGTCCCTTTTGAATCACTTTTGTTTAAACCAACCCAAACTATGTTTTAGGGTGAAAACAAACTGCAACATAGTATTTTCAGTATGTTCGAGAGATCAAAATCAAATAGGACGAGCCTAAACCAAGAGATGGCCGTTCACATCCTGTTTTAGTCATAAAGGTGGAAATGATGAGTTGATCTTAGGAGAGGGAAGCAAAGAAGGTTAAGAAATCACCTTGTGATTAAAAATGGTAGTGTGTAGTTTAAGACTGGATTATCTCTGAGATAGATCTATGTTCAGTCTTTTTCCTTATATTTATAATTTTGTAGGGAACACATTGATTTCTCGTAAGTGGTGGAAGTTACGAAGAGATGGAGAAGTGAATATCGTGGAGATTGTAGTGGAGTCATGTCTGATAAGTCAGGAGGATTGTATGACCACCATTTCTCATCCTCTTAACTTCTCTTTAACCGTCCCACTACTTATTACTTTCTTGTCGTGGATGTGTTGCCACAACGCACGATGCCGTAGATCTCTAGACTAATACACCAGTGAGAATCCCCCCATGTGTTGTATTTGATATCTCACAGAAAATAGTGGAATCATGGACTAATAATATTTTGATTAAATCAAGTCAATAACTTGTTAATTAGTGATGCAAGTTGCTCAGTAAAGTAGACTAACCAGTTTTGAGTCTGGTAAGTTTAATGGTCATGTATCAGCTTAGAAGTAGCATGACATAAATTTCACTATACCATTTCGACCTTTTTGCAACGGATATAACCGTTGCACTGAATTTAAGTAACGTTTATATCCGTTGTGAACACGGTGTTGCATATTTTACAATGTATTGTGCAACATATATAAACGTTCCTCAAGTTAAATAAAGCAACGTATATAACCGTTGCTTAAATAGAATTTAAACGTTGCTTAGAGTAATTATAGCAACGGATAAATTGAGTTTAAGCAATGGTTTCCAATCCATTATGAAGGTTAGAAAACGTTAAAGTGGGTCTTACAATAAATGTTGACGGTGGTTATTTTTTGTTGTAACGTTTGGTCTGTTGCACATTTTATGAACTAAAGCAATGTATGTTTACAAAAGTATATATACGTTGCTAATTTAGATTAGGCTTAAAAAAAATTAAATTCCAATAACTAAATTCCTGTAGGTTTCTTCACCTGCACATATATATATTAATTTATATACATGTATTTAATCTCCACAGATATTTACACCTTCATACCATTGTAGATGATCTAGAAGACCCAATTTATCCCTATGGAAGGAGCAATCACTAATTTATTCATATGGAAGGAATTATAAAAAACATAACATACCATCAATTGAAGTTGATATAAAAGCTCGATAGTTTATTGACAAAACCAAAATCTTGACACCTTCCTAACTTAATTTATGGTTTAGAGGATATGGAAATCCAGGACCATGTTCGTGCATAATCAACATGGAGGGTAAGCAACAAATGAATAGGATACTAAGTCACTCACAAAACTATTGTTTTTGGTTCCTTTAATCATATAATAACATCATCATCAGAAATGTATTATTCGAGAACTTCGTCTGCATATCTAAGGAGTGATGGATCAAATGTTTCACTAAAAAGAACTTTGAAAAGAAAGATGACATACCGCAGTTGCACCAGTAACTTCAGCGACATAATGCAGATCTTCTTGGGTTCAATTATCCCACTATTCTTTTTTATAACTTTAACAGGCTTCAAAAAAAAAATCTAGCGTTTTCAGCTTCAGATTGCAAGACCTCCTTTTCGTACTCAAATTCATATCCAGTGAGATTCTGATTTACACAAAAGATGTCGTTCATGCAAACCTCAGTTATTTAACTTTCGGCTAAATAAAGTAGGCCATTGCATAGTCTGTTAAAACATACCGCTTGAGATGAATTGGTTCCAACCAAATCAAGGACATGTTCAATGTCTTTTGTTTGAAAAAGGGTAAATAACGGTTTAGTCCAAATACGTTGATAAATAGACAGTTTAGTCCTGACCCATTCAACTATGTACAATTTAGTCCTTTATGTATTTGAAATACGGAAAGTACATAAATAACCTTCCTGATTTACAATTTAGTCAAAATATTTACAGTTTAGTCCAAAATGACTTATGATGATGTCAGCAATTTTAAATAATTTAAAAATAATTTATCTTACAAACCGCTCATCCAAAATTTACAACTTTATATATTCGAAAAGCTCTTTCTGAGATCTACAAAAAGAATACCCATATGACTATATAATTCTCATTTTTAAAAAATTTAATTTTCTCTTCATGGTTATCTCATGTGTACAAAAAGGTACACAAGCATAAAATTTTCATAAGATTATGCAGTCATTTTTTCACATGTGCACCATTTTGTACACCCCTGCAAAACATACATGAAACCAATTATTCATAATCAAACACTCAGACCTATTTTTTCATGGGAATAACACTGGTGCACCAGTATGTACACACATGCAAAACATGCATAAAAACCGATCAATCATAACCACACACAAACCTATTTTTTCATAAGAATTACACAGGTACACCAATATGTACACACCTACAAAACATGCATTAAATCGATCATTCATACCCACACAAAACCCTATTTTTATGGAAAATACACTGGTACAATATGTACACCCCTGCAAAATATGCATAAAACCGATTTTTCATAACCATACACAAACCTATTTTTTCATGGGAATTACACTGGTCACTGGTAGACCAATATGTACACCCCTGCAAAACATGCATAAAACCGACATTCATATCTATACACAAACCTGTTTTTTCATGGGAATTACACAGGTGCACCAATATGTACACACCACATGCATTAAATCAATCATTCATACGCACACAGACCAATTTCTCATGGAAAATACATTGGTGCACCAATATGTACACCCTAAAAAATGCATTAAATCGATCATGCATACCCACACACAGACCTATTTTTCATAGAAAATACACTGGTATACCAATATGTACACCCATATAAAACATGGAACAAGTCAACTATATTCACCTACAAATAAATATATGTCATGGAAATTCCACTGGTGTACCAGAATGTACACACCTACCCATATTGAATAAACATAACATGGAAACTCAGATGGATTTGAACCATCAACCTCCGTAAACTTTGTGATAGACTTGGGCGCTCAACCATTTTGAGCTTATGAGTCCCTAGATTAAATACATAAAACCAAAAAAGATTGATGTCAAAGGCACATCAGGATATAATACAGTTATGTACCACTAATAATCAGTATGTGTACAACCATGTACATATTAACAATCAACAGGTGCATAATTATGTACAAACTAACAAACAACAAGTGTACAACTATGTACACATTAACAATCTACATGTGTTTAATTATGTACACATTAAGAATCAACATGTATGAAAATAATTTCCTTCATCAATTCTAGAGATGCGTTACTCTTCTCGCTGAATCAACAAACATAGAAATGGGTAAAGAATCAAATGAGATAGGCGTTACACTTCTTATCCACTAAAGTTATTCTTATTGTTTTTTTAAAAAATGACAATAAACCAAAACTACGACACAGATCATAAGATATTTTCTCTTGATCATATAACACGCATCCACCACCATCCACGGGTGTTAATTATTTCTTCGTGCTCTACCATTTTGTTTCAATTAATAGAGCATATCAATTAAGATATACATTAACGGAAAAAATAAGAGAAAGTTGGAATTGGGCAGCGCACATCTGGTGAATTACTCCCTCCGTTTACTTTTGGTTCTTCTTAAACTAAATCTTGTGTATAAAGTTAACATTACCACCATTCATATGGAAAACAAAAGTTTGGCTAAGTGGCCTTATCACACAAATGCAGAACAATACGTTAAACAAAGAAGAAATTTATATTATGGTTGGATTTGAATTTATTACCTTAGAAATCTTGGGCTGAAGTTTAAGACAAATTCATGATGGTTTTCGATGCAGCTGTAAGAGAAAAAAAAAAGGAAAAAAAAGGGTCAACTTATTAGCATACAAAGGATATTCAACCTTAATTAAACAAAACCAAGTAGATTTACTTGTCTCCCAATATTCAGTAGGGGCTATTGATATTGCAAGGATTCTGACCTTCATGTAAAGGTTTACCTTTCCCCGAAGACTAGAGACCTTACTTTACCAATAATGAAGGTCTTAACTTGGTTGGTGGATATACGTGGCTTTGCAAACAAATTAACTCATTTTGAGGGAGCTATTGCCAGTTCACATAAATAAACTCAACTCGTAGCTGGTTGAACTACGTAATGGTGGATTATAAAAGATAGATTTGAAGGATTCGAAAAATGGAAGTTGAAATTGAAAAATAAAAGAGATTACCAATGTTGTAGAATCAGATCTGAGAAGAACAAACTTGTTGCGATTTGATGAAGAACCATTTACCATTTGCAATTAAATCTGAATCTGAACCGCAACAAAAAAATCCAAATCTGGGACGAATAACTCCAGGAGCACAATTTGGAAAACCATAAAACTCATGAAGAAACACCAGTTTTCATCATCAAATGAACATAAAATGAAAATATCAGAACACTTACCTGAAGAACTAATCTCTACGAAGAACAACAACACAAATCGGCACTAATCTCTACGAAGAACAACAACACAAATCGGCTCTGTCTCTCTCTCCAAAAGAATCTTTGATCTAAAAAATGAATACAGAAACATAAAAAGGGTAATTAGGGTAATAAAAAAAGGTCGTATTTTTTGGATCGGTAGGAGTTTGGACTAATCGGTCCAAATTTTGGATCAAACTGTCTAACCGGAGAAATTTTGGACTAACTAGTACTAAGCTTGGGATGACAGGACTAAATTATCCAAAACCCATTAACTTTGGAACTAAACGTTAATTTTTACTTTGAAAACCATACGGCAGACATGACATAAACCAGGATTCAAGTTCACTGTTCCATGTGAATCTGAGCTAAAAATCAACAATTTTAAGTAAGAAACATGATCTGCCAGATGAAATTACAGGATTCAAGAGCAGAATAAAATTAAGAAACAAGCATCATAAACATAATCTTGACCGTCTTCCTAGTAACGCCCTAATCGAAAGGACACTACGCGGTTTAGCTTGAGATACAAGTGATCCATTTAGTCTGATCCATTTCTTCACCGTATTATATTTTTACCACCATCCTCAGGATTACATAATTCATGTGTTTATTATCATTGGATTAACTTTATGGAGTGACTCGAAATATCCAACGGTGTTAAAGTAATAAGAGATATGGACACCTTAAGGATGACAGCAGTCTTTCGTACCTTTCCTTCTTCCGACAGAAAATGGTCTATCAGTCTTCTTCTTCTCATCCGTCCGCCATTAAATGTTTTGTCCCTTGTTTTTTACAGCTGAAACAACACAGGTGTCCTCTCTCTCCACTCTCTCTCTCTCTTTAAAATTCTTCTCTTTCACACTGTCTCCTCTTGGTTGGACGTTGAAATTTGGAAGAACGAAGCTGAAGTAAGCTACAGTGACTGGCTGAATTTTGTCTAGTTGATTTCTCAGTGTAAGATTCTCTTCTCTTTCTGTTTTTTAAAAGATTAAACTTGTATTCATCTGAAATTTGTTGTTTTGTTGAAGATGAGGTGTTTAAGATTCGTGGTTTCTAAGTATTTAGTGTGAATTAGTTCCAGTTAAATCATCTCTTTGTAGCTGATTTCTCAGGGGAAAATATTTTTCTTTGATGATGATTTTGTATATATATGTTCTTTGTTTCTAAGAAAAGCTAGTGGTATTGGGTTTAAGTTGGGAACCATGTGTTTGATACTCTGTTGTGCTTGTTTTGATAGATTCCTTCCTAAGTTCCTCCCGGGGCTTACAATTTTCTGCTAGAGTTTCTTAGTTACAATTGGTTTCCTTAAATGTTCTCTTATACACTAAATTGAGTGGTTTTAGGCTTTTAGCTCAATTTACGGTAATAACTACGATCGTAATTCTCCTATAAGATAAATTTCTGTAGGTTCATTCTAGATCTTCTTGGTCAGTGTTCTATAGTACAATGTTATCAAGCTTTACAGAGTAGAACTCGGAAATTTTCTGTGCACTTAGGGTTATTGTTTTTGGTTGATGCAGTTTCTTCCATTAGGCCTTGACGGATAACAGCTATATCTGCTTATTTTGTTATGTCACATAGATAGTTGGTGTATCCAGATAACAGCAGTTTTGAGTGTTTTCGTTTACGACTCAACATGTGTAGATTTTGCAGGTATACTAGAGTCGATGACTTAAATTTTGAAGAAACCAACTAATTTAGGGGTGGGTTTGTCGTACAATATGTCTGGAGATAAGCGAGCGAGTGTACATGTTATATCTGCTCCAATAGTTCAAAATAATGCAATGGGACTTCTCAATGATCAGAAAAGTGTAAAAAATGTTATTGTCGAGGTAATAACTGAATTTCTCTTTGAAGTCGAGTATTCCTTTATAGTTGTTGCAAATGAGAACTATTTACTTAATAACAAATAGTAAGTAACAAAAATATTGTATCCTGACATTGGTAATTTCCGTGGTTTAGGCTGTTAATGCAGAAAGACAGTTGTGGCAGTTGATTCATTCTAAGGGTCCAATAAACACTGATGTTCAGGAGTTATACCACAAAGCTCGTTCGAGTTACGAGGAAATCATTGTGAATGATCATGGATTAGCAGAACTTCAAGATATCGAATATTCGTTGTGGAAGCTTCATTATAAACACATAGATGAATATCGCAATAGAATAAGGGAAGCTTCTGTCCAAAGGAAAAGTGCAAACTTGGAGAGTGAGACTCTCCTTGAAGGACTGAAGTCCTTTGTGTCAGAAGCTACTGATTTTTACCAAGATTTGATTGCAAAAATCAGAAGAAGCTATGGACTTCCCAAGGATGTCTCAGTCTGAAATGTTGTTGGTATTTCTAAGTCCATAGAATCAGCGGACATAGGCAGATGCCAGTTTTCTTGCCACCGTTCTTTAGTTTTCCTTGGAGATCTTGCTCGATACAGGGAGCTATATGGAAATCCTGATGCTCAAGGTCGGAAGTGGTCAACTGCTGCCAGACACTACTTAAATGCATCACTGATTTGGCCAGATAGTGGCAACCCACAAAATCAGGTACTTCTTTCGATATCCATGCATACACCAAATCGCTACCTATTTGTACTTATGATTTTTTTTGGGTGACAATAAACATGGTCTAGAAAGCAGCATGTGGTTGTTTTGGACTTTAAATTATGGAGTAGAGCGACGATGGCAATAGAATCTCAGGTCACTCACATGACATGGCTCTCTTAGACCAATATCAAACCTTTCCAGATGTTCATAATTGATAATTTGTGCCTGTCCTTAAAGTGTAGGAATTGTTAGACTCTGTCTTTTTTGTTGTTGCTGTTTATATGATTACTTAAGGTGGTGTTTATGTATGTATGCAATTATGTCATGCACAGTTGGCTGTTTTGGCAACATATCTTGGTGATGAATTCCTAGCTTTATACCATTGCACAAGAAGTCTCGCTGTTAAAGAACCTTTCCCTGATGCTTGGAATAACCTCATTTTGCTTTTTGAGAAGGTTCGCTTTCTCCCTTCTCACATAGCTGGGTTAAATTTTCATTTTGTCCTTCTTATTTCAAGCTACTCATTTCTTTGTACTGATTTCTGGATCGCTTTCACTATGATCACAGAATAGATCAGCAATGTCATATGCGCTTTCTGACAAGGCCATTTTTGATTTTTCCAAACCATCTAAAAGGAGCATAACTCAAAATACCACTGCAGATGATGTCTTGACTGAGCAGTTTGGTATTTGGCCTGCCATGGTTCGGATGATTGGCTTCTTCTATGTCAAATCAAGGTGGTTGTTGCCAGAAACTGCAAAATCAATTTTTTTTATCAAAATTTTCTGATGTTGTTGATGAGTCTTACTCTGAGTTATATATGTGACGTTGAATGATTTGCAATTCTATGATGAATTTCCTTTTCCTTGACCATAATTGTTTTTAATATGAATGTCCTTTTCCTGTCTGGTTCTTAAAATATTAGTTTTTTCTGTGTTGAGTTTGGAGGAGTTCCCTGACATATTTGGTTCTTCCATAAGACAATTGGAGACCTTATTCTCGCTTGATGATGTCAATGTGAAAACTTTTCTAGAGTCCTATCAGTTGTTGGATGGAGCAAGAAAGGGTCCTTTCCGAGGGTTACAACTTGTCTGTGTACTCGTATTTACTGTTCAGACCCTACTTGAAAGCTCAAAAAAGCAAAAGTCTAGCCATGTTAAGTACAAGCTGCAACCTGCCTTGTTTCAGCGAGCATTAGCTTCAGCTTACATTATTATGGGTCGGATAGTTGAAAGATGTGTGATGGGTAACCCTCTAGATCATAGTTATCTTTTGCCATCTATATTAGTATTTGTTGAATGGTTGGTGGAATTTCTGGACAAACCAGAAAGCAGCGAGGCTGATGAAACACTTAAAAATGCAGCAGGTTACTTCTTTGGGGTTTTTGTGAACTTTTTGAATCAGTTAGAAAATATGGGTTGTGAAGTCAAGTCTCACGACTTTACTGCTCTTTGGGAAGATCACGAGTTACGAGGGTTTTTACCTGTCAGTCATTCCCATAAATATTTAGATCTTTCAACTGACAGTGAGTCAAGAAGAGAATACGGTGACAATCATGAATGTGAAGGTCGCATTTCTCGCATCCTTCCTGCTTCTATGAAGATTATTAACAAATCGAGTGGAATGGGAAGATTAGTTTACACATCTGAGGCAAAGGAACTACACTGCAACAGAGACTTGGAAGCAATTGAAGGGGATTCTGATCTCGAAGGAAGAGATATGTTGCATAACTCTCCACAAAATGTTCAGTCACCATGTGAACCAACAAAAGAAAGTGAAGTGAAAAGTAAGGGGGCAATTAAATATAATCTTGATGTGAATAGATTATCCGCTCATATGGAGGAGGAAGAAGTTATTCTCTTTAAGCCAATTGTGAGATATAACTCCGCACCACTTCAAAAGCTTCTTGCTACAACTGAAAAAGTCGCATCTTCTGGTGAACCATTGCAGCGAAACTCTTCATTAATTTTTGAAAAGCAGAAATATGGTGATCCTTCTGGTTTTCGTCCAAACATAGCTGGTTCTAGGTTGAAAAAAATACCATGGCAAGAACCTCTTACAGTGAGTTATACTATCACGGATCCAGTCACTGAACAGTTGGTAGATTCGTCTAGATTTGGAACAGTAGGCGATGAAATAGGTGGAGTATCATCTACAGCAGGGCCTCCCTCCCTCAGCGGATGGGTCCTTGACAGAGAAAGTTTTGGCATTAGTGGAGAGAAGGGTAAATTTGATCTAAGCAAGAATGACTTGGAAAAACCCGATGGCATTGCTTCTGCAGGTGTAAGTAGTCTCTCCCTTGGTGAGGCTGCAATAAGAGAGCAAGATGCTAAGGTAACATCTGCATATGCATCACCTCATTTTGTGTACCGATTTTCTTCAGAGGGTGACACTGCCGTTAGTGGGTTGAATTCTTTAGCAACTACCCACTATTCGGCACCTCCCTTTGCCCCTCAACTGCCTTCTGCTCCATTATTACCCGATGATGCACTTTGGTGTAGTAGTGATTCGTCAAGTTATTCCGAGCGCAAGGATTCAGAAGAAATGAAAGAACAGTTCCTTGAGGCATCACGATTGAATAAACATTCAAATCTGCCAGGAATACAGAATTGTGCACCCACTTTTGATCCTCTGACCCTTCCTAGGTTCAACTATGAAGATTCCACTTCAAGGCTTCATCACTACCAAGGAAATTTTGAACAAGGCCGAGCCAATATCGAGCCAGTTCAATGCAATCCACTGAGTAACCTTGGAAGGTTCCAAGACGAAGATCTTTCAAGGTCGAGTTTTTTTGATCGGTGGACAAATGGTAACATCTAATCAAAAAGAAAAATTGCAGGACCCTCGGTGGAATCCAGGATTTCAGAAAGTTTATGGTAATAGTGATGAACATGAAAGGGAGAAGCTTTTTCATGCCCAGCAAATGCTTACTGGTACGTGCTGCCATGAAGTTGAAGTCTGAGCAGCAGTTGCTTCTACAGTATCTGAAAGAGAAGTAGCTACGACTGCAGTTAGAGTCTCAACTCAGAGCCCTTCAGAGGTGAGCTTAAATCGCTCGACATCTATGTTTATCTCTCCACAGATTAGAAAGCATCCCGTTAAGTAGAAATGTAAAGCAGGATTTACCAATGAATTCTGTATATCCGGTATATATACGCCAAGTATAAGGTATCTATCTATGCGTTACGTATTTGATCTGTGATGGTTTATGACCTCAGAAAGGAGGTTCTGCACATATTGAAAAATCTTGATGTTTTTACTCTCTCGGTCTCAGCTTGCTATTTAACTCGACTCTTTTTTCATCAAGAACAAATAAATACAGGAGCGAGCAAGTAGATAGAATAGAAATGCTGGGGGATTGTGTCTATCCTCCTCGTGCCTTATAGAACCAGAAATAAACTGAATCTAGCCACCTAGCCGATGCTTTATAACGGTTCGCAAAAATATAACCTTATCTTTCGATCCGAACCCCCCTGGAGCCGCGGGGGAAGCCATACTTTTTTCCTCGCATTTTGGTCCTTCGGCTGAAATTGGGTATCGTAGTAAGCTTTTTCTAGGTCCCAAAACTGTATAGTAAGGACACACCACTTTTGGTGCCGTGTCCGCATCTGACGTGCGTCGGATACAGATGCGGATCCGATGCACCTATGACGCATGTCAGACGCAGTACGTGCACGTTTCACATGACTTGGTATATGGACGTTCGTGTTGGATACGTAGGATATATATTTGGACGTACATTTAATTTTTTTCTTAAAAATGTTTGAAGCCCTAACCTTAAATTCATTGGAAAACCATCCTCAACAATATATCACGAGCTTTTTTTTTTATTTATAGTTTACATATTCTTTATTTAGTACATTTACACATAACACCTTCCTACCAATACTTTATCTAAGTTAAGTTATAAGGTCCAATAATTTCTATTTTAAATATAACATATAAGAGTAAAGTTCGACCATATACTCTTAACTTCAAAGTTGTAGGTGCTCTACAATTACTCCACAATACTTTTATTTTTAAAATAATAAAGATTTTACTAAACATTTATTCCATTATCAGTCTTTTATATATGAAAATTATATGCATATATATATATATATATATAAAATTTATTATGTAAATATTTATATATACGTATCCGCATCCTAATTTTTTAAGAATTTATCTGTGTCCGTATCCGTATCGTGTCCGCATCAGTGCAACCCAGTCCCAAAACTATCTCATGAGTCACGACCGAAAATCAGTTTTGCTTGTAGCTAGTAGATAAGGGTGAGTGTTTTTTTATTTATTACAATTTTATTTTTTTTAGTATTTTGAGTAAATTATAAAGTGAAATTCAACACAAGGTCTTGAATGGAAATATCTTCTTGATTGTTTTATTTTTTTTGTAGCGCATAGAGAGAAGAACATGTCCTTATTGTTCTAGGAAGCGGATTTCATTCTACTAGTCGATTAATTTTGGGAACAAGAAATCATGAACGACGCTCGATAGTTCTTTGCTGTCTTCATATGATGATATTCCCAATATAGGCGAGGGTTGATATGTTGCTTGAGAAATATAAGAAAATGAGTTGTATCCTTTTCTCAATTGGTGGAACAAAATTGACACAACATATATTTTAATAGTGGTAGTGTAATCTTTTACCACGAAAGTGGTTTTCACATTAGATACCCAACTAATATATTCAAATCATGCTAATTCCAAAAATTTGAATTTAGAGTTGGATTGGTCCCATCTATGTAAAACAAGAATCCATGACAATAATATAGCTAATTCGAGTACCATATTTCCAAGACCAAATTTCTTAAAGGTCAATATAGATTTTTTTAATGATTTTATAAGTTATTCGGTCCAGTCAATAATCATAAACCGATCAACATACATAGATCAATTTGATTGATTATTTTATGTTGGTGGAGGATTTTTAACAAAAACGAAAATTATAAAATCGTCTCTACCCAGTATCAGAAACATTGAAATATTAAAGTTTTGTATATTACTGGTTCAGTGTCAGATATATGAAACCTATATTTTATATTATATTCTGCAAGAGAATTGAGAATATAGACTCTATTAATAGCTACAGGTATTCTATACTAATTTTGTAGTCTCCCTAATATATATATTGTATAACATTAGAGTTTTACCCGACTGAACTTTCAATATTTCATTTATATATCTAATGTTGTATGACTTAGTATATATTTCTGCATTAAATACTCATTTTATTGAGACCTCAAAATACTACTGGTGCTTGTTACAACACTTCCCAGCGGTTCTCTGACTATACATAATATACATTCAGAACTCGCTATTGTGTAATTCATATCCCTTTACCCTGTTCTCGAATGAATATAATGCTCCTTGATAGATTGCCTACTAGTATTGAGTAACTTGCAATTTTCTAATGCTATATTCCAAAGCTGAATTCCTTAAAATTATCATATATACATTAAAATAAATCATTAAATTAATTTTGTAGCTTTTCTCGGCTAAATTCTATGAATCTATTGTGAATATTTGTCTTTTCAGACATATGGGCTGACGCCGGATAGCCCCGAGAAAATAATGCTAGCGTGCATAACAAAAAAGATCATAAGACTATACTAGAATGAGGAAGGCAGAAGGAGGAAACAAAAAAAGAAAAGGAAAAAATAAAAATAAAAATAAACAATTAACGAAAAAAGAAAGAAATAAGGAGACCGGTGCCGGCGCCGGCCCCGGCCTCGAAAATTCGTCGGTTTTCTACTTATTTTACTTGTCTTTCCACCTAGGTCCTTATATCTATTTTACTTAGGTAATTCTCCTAAGTCTTTCTGCATTAGTATTTCTACCTAAATTTTTCTACCTTAATATTTCTACCAAGGTTCACTCAGGTCCTTCTACTTTAGTCTCT
Source organism: Papaver californicum (assembly GCA_023531435.1). Lineage (NCBI taxonomy): Eukaryota > Viridiplantae > Streptophyta > Magnoliopsida > Ranunculales > Papaveraceae > Papaver > Papaver californicum. The sequence goes on along the minus strand of JAJJMC010003557.1, from coordinate 5,877,496 downwards.
CTACTTTACTGCTCAAACCATTTTTAACATAGGTTGATCGAGACTAAATATTTTATACTCCCTCCGTCCTAAATTACTAGTCCTCTATTCAATTTTCGTATGTCCTAAAAGACTTTTCAGCTTCTGTTTATAGTAGTATTTTTTCATTAAAATTTCAAATATACCCTTGAATTTTTTATAGTTATAAAATCAAAAGATATATATACAAATTTAAAAATTAAATAGTAACTCCAGAAACAGGAAACAAATATATTTAACATATTTCCTGTTTATCTTCATTCCCTTTTTAAAACAATTATTTTTGGATGAACGGTTAGATTCCTTATAAATATATTTTCATATACCAAAGATAGAAGAATCACCTAATATTACCTAATATATAATATTTTTATATACTAAACTATTTAATTTTAATTATAGTAACAATTTAGCATTTAATATGGGTAGTTTTGTAAACTTCACCGGTCTTTTTAATATCTTGATTTTTTCAAACCGGACTAGTAATTTAGGACGGAGGGAGTAACTTTTATTGACACATATATATATATATATATATATATCTAATTGGTCTCTACTAGACCTAATGAGCTCATTAGACCTACGTCTACCGATCCAATGAGTTAATTTAAATGTTATTACTGTCTCAGCTGACACAGTAGTATACAAATACTACTACTACTAAGTCTCTATAGACTCTCTATGTCTAGAATGGTATGCTAAGCACCATTGACTTGTCTCAACGATACTGCTTAACTTACTAAAATAAATGAGTTTCTACGAACCATGTCAGACTCACATGAAACATGCTAGACACACCAATGCGATCATATTGATATTCATCATCCTAGCTAGGTCAACTAATTGACCAAATAAAATATACGATTCTAATTTAATAACCTAACAGTAGAGATACTTAACTCTACTTGGGACATCAATTATGTCACATGAGGGATATTCACTTGGGTTTTGGTATGGCGGTCTACAACGAGTGTGGTATAGAAATACACACACGACGGGAAAGTAATTAAGTCGTGTAAGCAGTAAATAAAGTAGTGGGCGTGCAACTTCAAGTCTCCATGATATTGCAGAGCTGATTTCACCACCTTCTCCATAGTCTCTACTCTCACACTCTTCTATTACTGCTACCACTTACGAGATCAACGTGTTCAACTACCACTTCTATAAATAGCTTACTCAAACTATTCATTAAATAATCTCAGAATTACGCAAGACAGTCTAAGTTGATTCTACAAAAATTTTCTCTCAGTTCTAACACAAAAAAACTCTCTTCACACAACATGTTAAACACATGTTACTACAAACATTTAGCCTCATTGATCTCTATACTCCCTCCGCTTCCCTCCCTAAAACCAACCCTTCTCCTTCTTTGTGAACGAAGCAATGCTCGAACAACCATTTCTTGGTTTAGGCGAGTGTTGTACATTTTGGTCTCTCAAATCTAAGTACTTCCACTCTACATTTGTTTTCACCCTAAGAAAATTAGCGACCACAGTGGGAGATCAATCTTTAGGCGAGTATTTTGCATTTAAACAGAATCAAATTGATTCCAATAATCAATCGATTATGTATAACACATATGTAAGAGATAACAATGATACAATAATATATACACAATAGAAAAAAGAAAAAAAAAAGAAAATCACAATGGTATACCATTAGAATTTTTTGGTATTTAATAAAACCGAGGTTAGCAAATTAACTATTCACTAATTAAGAAGATGATATTAGAAAATTATCAAAAAAATGTTTTGTTAGTATTTTTCCTCTAAAGGAACTGTTGCAGACAATCACTTTAGGTACTGAAAAAACCACAGAATACTGGATCTTGGAATGATATGGTGAATAATAAGTAAATCAAGCACAAACAATAACAAATAAAGAGAAAATAAATCAAACTCATAAGACATGCAAGATTTATAGTGGTTCAACAATATATACAATGTGTATATATTGTCTACGTCCACTTTGAGCCGCACCAACTCCAATCCATTATGAATGAAACGTAGAATACCACAAAAGTGATCACTTTGTCTCTTGCTCTTCACCAATTGCACTCACCATAAAACCATAGATTTTCTCTCTAAAGATAACACAAGAAATCTCTTATTGATCTCTCTCTACATTCATAATAATCTCTACATGGCCTAGTACCTATTTATATAGGTTATAAACTTGGCCACCAGAATACCTAACTAACATTAGGAAACACCTTCCATATATTAGACAAGACAAAAAATACAAAAATACCCTTTTTAGGATCCTAAGACTAGAAACCCAAACCATTCCTAAAATAAGTTTACAATATACAACAATCTCCCACTTTGAAGACTTATTGTATAATCTTGGATTCTCTCTTGCCTTGATCTTCTTATCAACTTGGATTATCAGCGTTAACCATCTTTCTTGATGCAGCTGCCCTCCCAGATCCTTACTCTGAGAGACCAACTAAAGCTTTGCAGAGCTTTAGCTTATTTGATGTAACTCCCTTGGTAAACATATCAGTTGGATTCTTAGAACCAAGAATCTTCTCGAGTTTCAAATCCATTTTTATAAGAGATCTTGAATGAAATGGTATCAAATATCTATATGCTTCGTCCTAGCATGATAGGCTGAGTTCTTTGCTAAATGTATAACACTCTGACTGTCGCTATACAGAATATTATCACGTTGTTCCTTACCTAACTCAGTTATTAAACCTTGTAACCATATCATTTCCTTGCTCGCTTCTGTCACTCCTACACACTCAGTTTCTATAGTAGACAATGTCACCAACTTCTGTAACCGTGAGTTCCAACTCACTGCAGCTGACCCTATAGTATAAACATAACCGGTCCTTTTTTTTACATCACCGAAGTTTGCATCCACATAACCCTTCAAGATAGTTCCGCCTCTTCCATAACACAATGGTACGTTTTTGTTACCTCTCAAATACCCGAGTATCTACTTTACTGCTTCCCAATGTTTCTTGCATGGGTTGCTTACATATCTACTCACTACTCCAACTGCATGTGCAATATCCGGTCTCGTGCATACCATAACATACACTAAACTCCCAATGGCTGAAGAATATGGTACATTAACCATGTACTCCTTTTCTTCATCTGTCTGTGCACACTGCAAACTTGAAAGACGAATCTGACTCAAAGTGGAGAACTGATTGGCTTAGCATTTTCCTACTGAACCTCTTCAACACTCGTTCAATATATTCAGCTTGACTAAGCATAAGTATTCCCTTAGATTTGTCCGTTGTGATTCCCATACCAAGAATTTGTCGTGTTTCACCAAGATATTTCATAACAAACTCACTTGGTAATTGTTTCTTCAAGTTATCAATATTCTATTGAGATGTTCCAGTTACCAACATATCATCTACATACAGTAATAGTATGATATAGTCAGAATTATACTAATGATCAGCATAACACCGTGAGTAACCACTTATATGCATAAAGTTGTCAAACTTCTTGTACCATGGTCTTGGGGGCATGTTTTAAGCCGTACAAACTCTTCTTTAGTTTGTACACCATCTCTTCCTTGCCTTTTACTTTGAGCCCTTCTGGATCCTTCATGTAAATTTCTTCATATAGGTCACCATGAAGAAAAGTTATCTTTACATCCAACTGCCCAAGGTAGAGATCTTCAGAAGCCGCTAGACTTAACACTACTATGATAGTAGTCATCTTCACAAATGGAGAAAATATCTCATTATAGTCAACACCTGGTTTCTGCTGAAACCCTTTTACAACCAACCTCTCCTTATAGTGAATATCTCTATTTACTTATATCTTCTTTCGATAAACCCACTTGTTGTGCAATGCCTTATTACCTATTGGTAATTTTGCTAACACCCATGTGCCATTCTCCTCATGTGAGTTCATCTCATCACTCATATCAAATTTCCATTTGTTGAGTCATCAACCGCTAGTTCCTCTTTGATATCTTCAGGTTCATCACCATTTGCAAGTAATAGATGATTCAAAGTATACTTTGGGTTTGGATTATGAGGTCTTGATGACATTCGTACTTCCCGTTGTACTACAAGAGTAACTCCCACTGCAATAGAAGTCCATCCGTCTTATACAAGAGGTTCTTCTGTGCCATCAGAACCACCATGCTCTTCTTGTACCACACTTTTTCTAGAAACATCATCCATGTCGATATACAAGTCTTTATCAGTACTTGACTCAATATTTTCAACTTGTATTGTCTTTCTGTCCTTGTATAACACATTGAAAGTAACATCTCTGCTTCTGGTAACTTTGTGACTATCATAGTCCCAAAATTTATACCAAAAACCTCCATAACCAATAAATATACACTTCTTTGCTTGAGCGCTTAACTTAGACCTATCACCAGAACTAAGATGAACATAACCAACACAACCAAAAATTTCAAATAAGAAAGATTTACCTTTTTCCCATACCAAACCTCCTCAGGTATCTTCATATCTAATGGACTACTAGGTGTCATGTTGATTAGATAAGCAACCACTTCTGTTGCATGTGCCCAGAAGGTCTCGGGCAAACCAGATTACAAACTCTTGCACCTAGTGATAGACACATTTATATGTCTAATTTGAGCTCACATTTATATTGCTATTACTCGATTTTTGTATTAATATTCTTATTTTGTATGTTTTTAGGTATTTTTGAAGAATAAATAAATGTGGAAGAATCGTCTTTAAAATTGATAAAGACACCCAGAAGATTGATAAAAGCACCCCAAGCATTTGGTTAAAGGCACCCACATGTCTGATCCGGGCACCCTTCCTCTCAACTTCAAAACAACTTTTGGTGGGAATCTTCCCTCTCGTATCTGTGTGAGTTGAAAAATAATATTTAGAGGAGATATTTAAGGTTTAAGACAAGGATATATTCTTTCTTTATTCATAAGAGTCGTGAACACAATATTTACACATAAAATCAAATAAAATCCCACACGTTCACATACGGAAGGAAGATGAATATATTCTCGAGATTTTATGGGTAGATAGTTTCTCGAGTTGATAAGGAAACAAATCAACAACTAAGCAACAAAATAACCGAGATTGAGCTATAAAGAGAATGAAAATCTAAGCAATAATGTCGAGATGAAGAAAAAAATCATTCCCGAGGTCCTGCCAATAAGAGAAGATTTGATTCGTGGTTAAAGAGAAGATTTGGAGTGGCTTGAGGGTGCAAGTATAAATAGAAGAGTCTAGGAAGAGTATTGCGGGGGGATGGAGAGGCCAGAAACAAAGAAATCACAATCCAAATCTGCTCGTGATGAAGAAGATGTGAAGAAAAGGTTGAAGAAACCGTTGCTAAAATCTTTAAACTAAGCAATGTTTATCTTCGCTTTGCAACGTTGTCTTCACTTTGCTACGTTTATCTTCACTTTGCAACGTTTATCTTCATTTGCAACGCTTATCTTCAGTGAAACACTTTTCCCTCTGTAATAGTGAGTTCGCAACGCCTAACAAACGTTGTAAATTTCCTGTTTTCATTATTTTCACTATTTTTCATCATTTGTAAACACTTTGAGCCATGAATCATTATTTTGAGCAAGTGATTAATATGAGGAGCTAAACCCCTTTGCTGAGGCGACGGAGGAAGCCATTGTTCCAAGAAAAGTGGTATATTTCTATTTTGATTGATTTTTGCAATTTCTTTTATGATTATTTGCTTTGATTAAAAATTGATTTAATGATTTTTTTATTAAGCAGTTGCGATTTATTTTGATATAGCATGCTTAACCTTTGATGTTCTATACTTTTGATTTACAATTGTTACTTTGAAAATCTACTTTTGCAACATATTAGAATTACTTTAAACGTAAGGAATTGCATGAATATTGGTTAGATTGAATCACTTTAATTGGTTAATGGTGAAATCCATAACCTCAGTATTTGTGAACCTAAGCCTAAAATCTGACTAGAAGGAGACCTATAGGGTAACGAGCTTATTGGAAACTCATTCAAAATGACTGTATTGGTTACTCTGTTAGTCTAACTCAAAGTTCAGGAAGATTATTTTAAGTAGATTCAATCCGCCTTGTAAACCCAAGGAAACGTTGCCAAAGAGGCAGGTTTATCAAAGCTCCTTAGAGCTTATCCTGTTCCTATTCGACTTAATCTAATTCAGATCGTTCTAAGAGATTTGCTAAAACTGTAACTAGTTACCTTTTGGAAGAATAGAAGCTGGTCTAGAAACAATCTAAGTGGAGCCATCATGCTTTTTGTTTGCTAGATTCAGTAGGTTTGATTTGGTTGAGTCGGCCTTGTTTGTGTATGTTTAGAACCCCCTTTATGTTAGGATTTATTTTCTTATATTTTTTGTAAATATATTAGAAATTTTTTGTCAGAAAATGTCGAACTGGTATTATAAGGACCAATACAATGAATATCCGACTGAATTTCAAAATAGACATTATCCGTACTATTAACATGGTGTGGATAGTAGTTGGGACCGCCACCAACCTTTTGGAGTTTATTGCTCATACCTAGGTGATCCCAATTACTATTCGTACATACACCCGTCATATGAACATAAAAATAAGCAAAATTCGAGTTCTTTGTCTTGGAGGGATTCCCTAAAGCAGATGCAATCTAGTACTCCCTATGATGACCCAAATTTTTCTCTAGAAGAATCACACGAGCAGTTGCGATCTAGTACTCCTTATGATCCATTTGTTTCTCTAGAGAATTCCCTCAAGGAGTTAACTGAGGACACAAATAGGTTCGTATTAAGTATGGGGGGAACAATTAGTAGTCTAACTCTTTCTCTAGAAGAATCACACGAGCAGTTGCGATCTAGTGCTCCTTATAATCCGTTTGTTTCTCTAGAGATTCCCTCAAGGAGTTGATTGGGGATACAAATAGGTTCGTATTAAGTATGTGGGGAAAATTAGTAGTACAACTATTTCTCTAGAAGAATCACACGAGAAGTTGCGATCTAATACTCCTTATGATCCATTTTTTTTCTAGAGAATTCCCTCAAGGAGTTGACTGAGGATACAAGAAGGTTCGTATTAAGTATGAGGGGAACAATTAGTAGTCCAACTCTTTCTCTAAAATAATCCTTCAAGCAGTTAACTGAGAATACAAATAGGTTTGCACTAAGTGTGAATGAAAGTCTTAAAAAGAATAATATTGCTCAAAATGATCTTAATTGCCAACATAGTGGTACCCTTGATAATTATTCACCTATTCAAGAGGACGAGGATATAATTGGTAACACTACTTATTTAGAAGAGGTTCAAACATCTTCATATTATTATGATGATGAGGATAGTATTGACGAAGAACTTGAAATATACAGGCAGAGTGATCAAGAAATTGTGACTCCAATTGTGCTTCATGATGATAGTGTTATTTTTAGTTCAAATCCAAATAATTTTAATGATTATTCACCTATTCAAAAGGAAGAAGATTTGACTAGAGATACTACTGTTTTAGAGTCCAGCGATTTAGAAACAATAGTCTTAGGTAACAAAGATAGACCCGTAGAGATTTTAAATATGAGTGAGGATGCAACACCTGATCATATCAACAGACTTTACCTTCGGAAGGTATCCTCCCGAGCACATAATATTCATGTTCTTCTCACTCATATGCATGCCCAGTTTTTTATGCCATAAGTCAGTATCTTCACCTTTACTAGCCACTGCCAAAGTAGATTCATCTGAAGTCCGGTATAGAGTTGCAAATCTAATTCTACGAGCTAACACCATTGTTCCTTTCTTCACTTTCCAGTTATGTTTTATAAACGTAACTGCACAGTCTTCATCACAAACTTGGCTCACATATACCAAATTTTTCTCTAGATTTGGTACGTGTCAGACATTCTTCAATTTCCATGTCGAACCATTGACTTTCACAATCACATCACCCATCCCGATGATATCACATGCTACACCTTCACCTAAGAATACCTGTCCATAATATCTTTCCTTGTAAGAGATCATGATACTCTTATCACATGTCGCCTGAAAAGAAGCTCCCGAGTCTATAATCCAAGACTCCTCCTGCTTGTCCTCAAAGAGTTGTGGAAAACCTTATGTAATCATCTTGTTGTCATCAACAAGGACCTTCACTGGTTCTTCAAATGCAACTACATTAACCTCTTCTTGATTACCTTTGTTTCCACCATTATTAGCACCTTTGTTTTTCGTACAATCACGTCTAAAATGTCCTTCTTTATTACACGCCGAATACTCCATAGTTCTTCTAGGTCGGGATGGAGATCTCCCCCTAAAATTTCTTCTAGAATTGTCATTGTTCCTTTTTGGATTCCTTCCTCTGTTATCTTGTTGTATACTTAAGGCTGAACTCGAAGAACTAGAATTGTAATCTCGTTTTATTCTTCTTTCTTCTTCGTTGATTAGCCTTTGTTGCACATCATCAAACTTTAACTTCTCACTTCCGGCAGAATTGCATATAAATGTACTTGCCGTCTCCCAAATCTTTGGTAATAAAGATAACAACCTTAAAGTTTACTTTCTTCATCAAAAGTAATTCCAACTTTTGAAAGCTGAGAAATAATCGACTTAAACTTCCCAAGATGTGCTGAAATCGCTTCGCCTTCCTGCATCTTTAGATTGAATAGTTGTTCACACAACATAATCTTCCCCGAGGATGATGACTTTAGATACAAATTCTCTAGTCTATCCATAAGAGTCTTCATCCTAGTAATCTTTTGTACGTTATTATAAACTTCTTCCATTAGACATCTACGGATCATATCCACACACTTGTGATTAAGAACCGACCATTCTTCATCTTTAAGTGATCCTTTTATCTCAACTCCACCTAATGGAATACCAAGGTCTTTCTCGTATAGATAGTCTTCCGTTTGAGACTTCCAAAACGTAAAGTTCTTCCCATTAAAAACTTTAACCCTTGCTAACGTACTTTCGTTAGTATCACCCATAACTCCCACTTCAATTGTTGTAAAAGAAAATCAATAACCTTGTTGTTAATAAACATAAGCAAACTTGATAACTTCCACAATAAATTGTACCTATGATACCAGTTGTCAGGAATTTTCCTCTAAAGGAACTGCTGCAGACAATCACTTTAGGTATTGTCTAAACCACGAAATACAGGATCTTGGAATGATATGGTGAATAATAAGTAAACCAAGCACAAACAATAACAAAGAACGAGAAAGTAAATCAAACTCACAAGACACACAAGATTTATAGTGGTTCAACAATATATACAATGTGTATATATTGTCTACGTCCACTTTGAGCTGCACCCGCTCCAAATCCACTATGAATGATCAATTACAAACGTAGAACACCTTTGTGGAATCCTAGAAAACCCTTGTTTTAAACCGAAGAAATTACATAAGACAATCACTTTTTCTCTTGCTCCTCACCAATTGCACTCACCACAAAACACTAGATTTTCTCTCTAAAGCTAACAAAAGAAATCTCTCACCGATATCTCTCTACATTCATAATAATCTCTACAAGGCTATTTTAGGGTGAAAATAAATGTACTACAAAATGGTACTTTCAAGTAGGTTCGAGAGATTAAGCTCGAACAGGACGAGCCTAAACCAAGAAATGGTCGTTCACGTCGTGCTTTGATTACAAAGATGGAAAGGATATGGGTAGGTCTTAGGGGAGAGAAGGAAAGAAGGTTGAAAAATATCAGTAGTGTGTGAAGAAGAATGGATTATCCATAGAAGAATCGTTGATTCTGTAGGTTTTGGTTTCTTCAGACTGATTGTGTGTTTGTCTCGTTCTGTCTTGTTTCGACTAGTAAAGAATCATCTATTTATAGTTTGAAGAAGACCCACTGATATTCTCGTAAGTTGTGGAAGTTAGGAAGAGATAGAGAAGTGATGATGTAGTGGAGTGGTGCCCGTAAAGTAGGGAAGACCTATCTGACCACTACTCCTCATCCTCTTAATTATTCTGTAACCGCCCACTTCTTGTGACCTTCTTGTTCGTGGGGGTTATGTCACCACCCACGATGTCGTAGACTGCCAGACCAATACCCCAATGAAAATCCCCCCATGTTGTATTTGATATCTCGTGGAAATAATGGAGTCATAATCCACTATAGTTTTGATTAAGTCGAGTCAAACGACTTGCTAAGTCAGTGAGGTAAGTTGTGCGACTCACTCGATTATTGGTCAGACTGGTTACTATCGAGTCTGAGAAGTTTAATGGTAATGTACTTTCTTGAAAGTAACATGGCATATTTGATGGCTAAGTATTAGCTTAGAAGTGACTTATTGTAAGTCTGAGAAGCATTTGAGACCAAAAGTTGTAGAAGGCTCCTTGAGCAAGGAGACCTACATGAATTCGTATAAGACTCAATATTGAACCCATATTGAGAAGAAAGGCATATTTTTAAGGGAGTAGCTAGCAAAACCAGTACTATCTACTTAGCGCAAATAGGAATGTGTTTGCTCTTTTAATATAAAAGGTTAATATGCTAACGTCTCAGGAGTAAGACCAATATGCGTAATTTCTAGTAAATATCAATTGTACTAGAGTTAGAAAAATAATGTCAGGGAGGTTAGAAGTTAACACCTAAATTAGATAGTATTGTGAGCATTATGGTTAATGCGCTTGTGGCTAAGTCACTATGTATGCCATGTTAATCCAAAGACGTGTTAGGCATGAACGTCACTCAGGGGCGTATTGGCCACTAGCCAAGGCTAGTAGAAACACCAAGGATGCAAGGGTACCAAGGATGCAAGGCTAGCATGGACTCTGGGGAGCTAGGGGCGCCCCGGAGGAGCTAAGGGCGTCATCCAAGGAAAGGGCGTGAAAGCCAAGAGCAAAGGCGTCATCCAAGGCATATGCGTCATCACCAAGGGTCACGGAGCCAAGCACGTCAGAGCCAAGGGCGTCACTGCCATGGGTGTCACGATCCAAGGGCGTCAATGCCAAGAGCCAGTACTTTTGTCGCTAGAATTTGGCTTAGCACTTCGGTGCTAGGGTTCAGGTGCCAAGCTAACAATACGTGGGATAAGTCCTTGTTATCTAAAATGTACTATCTAAGACCATTTTTAGCTAGTTAGCACCTGTCAGGCGCTAGGGTTTAGCGCCATGAATGTTAGCGCTTTTAGCGCTAATGTGGCTAATTGGTGCCAATGTGGTGTTAAACCAAATAACTAGTGCTAACTTGGCGCTAACATGAGAAAAGGATAGGGTTAGCCTAGATGAGAGGAGTGGTGCATTATTTATGACTTATGTTTAAGCAAAGTGCTAAAGTAGCATATTTTAAGCTCAGAAGAGCAATTTGAGGAGCATTCGTTGTGAATGAAGCATTAAGTTAAAGTGTTGTTTTGGGGTTTAAGAATTAGCTATTTCCAAATTTGGTATATATTACCAGAACATCGGTGCACACTCGAGACAAGTTTAAGGAACTCAACCGTGGAATTTTATACGACTTGAGACTAGTTCGATATGGCATAAATATTGTGAGTATTGAGGAGGCTACGAGGCCAGTTTGAAATGTTTGTAGTTGTTCATAGAAGACTCAAGTTTGCTCTATACTAGTGGGAAACCCATATAGGATCTTGAGACTTATTATGTAGAGATTATAAACTACATTGTTAGCATGGAATGCATGTAGGCTTTTGTAGAGACTGTATCCTCAATTCGCCTGCGGAATATAAGGAGGAATACAATATTTTCTGTTTTGAGGTGAAGTCAGAAGTATGCGCACAAGTATGTGCGGATATTTCTATGTTCCTGCAACTAGTCAGAATGGCGATTTTATAATTTTATCCCTTGTCAAAAATTCACCATCTACATTAAGTCTCCTGTTTAGTGAGGAACAATAATGTTGCACAATAAGCACTAGATGGTGACGGTATGCTTATAATGATATATACGCATAATTTAATTTTAAGATTAGAAGAAGGTATACTTAGCTTCTTGCTTCCAGGTAATAGGATAAGTGCCCCTTAGCGTGAGTCTTGGCTGTGATTGGTGTATGTCTATATTTTTGCTCGGAATTTCCAATTCGTGAGCCAAGGGAAGTGTAGCTGGGTTGAACTTATGATTCAGTCATATTGGTTGAACAACTACCAGTACGGTCATGGAGAATACACCTATGAAGATCCCCATTGGTTGAACAACTACCAGGCGGAGGCTTCCCAGTCGTGTGAGTTTTGATGTAGAAAAGTCTTGTGGCTTGTACCGTTGTTGATCAGACCTTCTAGTTGAGGGATGTTATTGTATTAAACTTTCAAAAGTGAAGGAGTTGTCAGTCCCCAAGTGTGACTCAATTGGATCCTCTATATGGAAGAAGGTAACTTTTGGTGTCATCATAGGTCCATGCTTCCGAGAATTCGAGAGGATATGGGAAATCATGAAATTTGAAGCCGTCATTTGTTGTCGTTGAAGTGTTGGGGCGAGCATCTGATTTGAAGTTGGATCCATCATTGTCGTCCTGGATGTTGAGATGCAACAAAAGTGTTTTTCGATGAAGACACAGTAACGTGTCCCTGGAACAAGTCTAAGAGCGACTGGCTCTGGCTCTAATTGTTGATGCGTCCCTGAGGGACATATACTCTCGTGTACTTATTGTGGACGGTGCTCCAAATAACGTTCATATGTGGAACAACAATGTAACATGGAGTGTACAATTTGAACATCATATGCGAGTATTGGTGTTGATTTCTATTTTGACAGGATCCTCCTTGGGATGTGTATGTTATCTAGCTTGGATGAGGATTCCAACACCAAGGATATGACTGAAGAAGGTTTAAAGTTCTAGAATGGTAGTTAGAGGAAGCATACATTTGAATAGATCGAGCCAGCCTTTAAGAAAATCTCTTTTTTTATTGGGTTTATGAAATACTTTATGGTTTTTGGGATAGTAGGTAGGCTTTGACAAGTAGTTTACAAGATGTTTTATTTTCTAAGATAAAATATTGAAAGAGATCGACTTCCCCTTCACATCACCTAGTCATAGTGGGGTTGGTCCCTAGACCGAGTCCCCAAACCTCAGTGGGACATGGGATAACCGGTTGTAAACAAGGATGTTGAATAGAACTAGCTTGATTGAGTCCTGAAGTTTTTGATTGAATCCCTTAACTTTGATGATAACGAGGAACCCTCCTTGTTGCTGTGAATCCGATGACGTATCAAAATCATGTTGTAGTGTGGATCTTCTTTAATGATGTAAAACTTTACATCTTTAAGGTAAGTAGTGGTGGGGAGTCCCCGGTCGTGCTCTTCATTATTCTGGACGACCATGTCTTCCAAAGGAAGCTTGACTTAAACGGGAGTATTTTCAGCAAGGGATAAGCATTTAACGGATGTAACACCATTGAGAGCAGCGAAAATATCCTTGCGTTGTTCCTTCGTAGAAGTAAAGAAGCTCGCATATGTACTCCATCAAGGACTGAAATTTTCGGTTGATAGATTCTCCGGAAAGAGTGAAATTTCTGAATCATCCTCGAAATGGAAGGATGTTGTAGATGAAGCTGAGAATTTTATATTGGTATTGCATGGATTTGTTGTCATCTCGGAGCTACACGGGAGCGTGAAGTAGGTAACGCCTTGCTGAGGGACTGGTACCAGAGTGAAGAGACGGGTACCAGAGTGAGAAGGTCATGTACCTGAGTGAAGGGACCGGGATGAAAAGGTCTATTACCTGAATGAATGGACTATGATGAAATGGAATGGTACCTGAATGAAGGGACCAGAATAAAAAGGTCTGGTACCTGAGTGGAGGGACCATGATGAAATGGTCTGAAGGGACCAGGATGAAATGGACTGGTACCTGAGTGAAGGGACCAGGATGAAATGGTCCGGTATCTGAATGCAGGGACCAAGATTGAATGGTCTGGTACCTGAGTGAAGGGACAAGGATGAAAAGGTATGGTACCTGAGTGGAGGGACCAAGATGAAATGGTCTGGTACCTGAATAAAGGGACCATGATGAAATAGACTGGTTCCTGAGTGAAGGGATCAAGATGAAATGGTATGGTACCTGAGTGGAGGGACCATTATGAAATGGAATGGTACCTGAGTTAAGGGACCAGGATAAGGTACCTAAGTGCATGGACCAGGATGAAAAGGTATGGTACCTGAATAAAGGGACCAGGATGAAATAGACTGGTACCTGAGTGAAGGGACCACGATGAAAAGGTCTAGTACCTGAGTGGAGGGACCAGGATGAAATAGACTGGTGCCTGAGTGAAGGGACCAAGATGAAAAGGTCTGGTACCTTAGTAAAGGGACCAGGATAAAATGGACTGGTACTTGAGTGAAGGGACCAAGATGAAATGGTTCCCACGTGAAAAGGAAAATTTGAGAATGTCATAACTGGCTTTGGATATTGTTGTTGTGGTTGAGGCTCGAGCTGGGGATGAGGATGATGGTGAGCGTTTGATTCGTGACACTTGCTGAGATAAAGCTTCCTTTGACCCCCTCGTTCTGACAAGACCTCATGGATGATGTTGTAGTGCATACTGACCAGACGGATGCTCCAACAGAGAGGACACGCTGGGACCGAGAGGAGGCACCGAGACCAGGAGAAGGCGTCGTGACCAGGAGGAGGTGCCGAAACCAGGAGGATGCGCTGGGACCAAGAGGAGGCGTCGGGACCAGGAGGGGGAATCGAGACCAGGAGGAGGCGTCGGGACTAAGAGGAGGTGCTGCTGAAGTGGGACTGGTCCCTCTTTGCCATAAAATTGTAAAAAGTATTTCCAGGTACTGTCCTCCTTGGATGCAGATCTCGTCATCATCTTGAATATTGATTCTGATACTGTTGACGCTGGTAGGCTTGGAATCGTGTCTTGGTGCAACTGGTGACAGATCTATTCTGGGAAGAATTATTCCATTGGAGTCTTGAGGAAAATGAGTACATCTCTTGAGTGGTAGCAATGTATTTCTTTGTTTTGACATGAACTTTTGTCTCCGTACCAGATCAACAATGTTGAGCGGTGTTTGGGTGTTCCTGGCGTTTTCAACTGTCGTACAATGAGAAAACCGGAGGTGAGTAACCTCCCTTCAGAGGGATCCTTTGAGTTTCAGGCGGGTAGGGAGGTTGGTGTTGATGGACCGAGGATGAGTCTTCCTTGCCATGGTTTCGTAGAAGTCCCTCCGGACCTTCATGGGTGACAAGATCGAGTTGTTGGTACTTCCGTGGTGGTCGATCAGGAATGATATGAACTTCATCGTTCCTTTGAGTCTTTAACGTTCCGGCGTCAATGGTTGATGTGAGGCTAGTCCTGGTTCGCTCTGTCAGGCAATGGCGTTGTTCCGGGGAGAGTCGCTCCATCAGGGTCTTAAGATAAGAGAGTACCTCCTTCTGAGTAGTGGCCATGTTCACCTGAGTTCTAGCGAGGACTTTTTATATCTTCATCAGATCGGCTATATTGAATGGAGTACGAGTATTTTCGGTGTCTTCAGCGATTTTGTCACAGAGAGGAGGTGTCGTAGTAGATTTGGTTCGGGGAGGTTCAGTAGAAATAGGGGTGTTTTCAGAATCACCACCACCAGTACTATCTGAACCAACAATAGGAGTTGTAACCGCTCCAGACCTAAGATCCACCATTTTTAAAATAACTAAAAAATTGGCTTTTATAATCGAGAGGTTGATCTCCCGCTGTGGTCGCCAATTGTTTTAGGGTGAAAAAAAATATACTGTAAAATGGTACTTTCAAGTAGGTTCGAGAGATCAAGCTCAAAATGGACGAGCCTAAACCAAGAAATGGTTGTTCATGTCCTGCTTCGATTGCAAAGATGGAAAGGATTTGGGTAGGTCTTAAGGGAGGGAAGCAAAGAAGGTTGAGAAATATCAGTAGTGTGTGAAGAAGAATAGATTCTCCATAGAGGAACCACTGATTCTTTACGTTTTGGTTTCTTCAGATTGATTGTGTGTTTGTCTCGTTTTGTCTTGTTTCGAATAGATGAGAATCATCTATTTATAGTTTGAAGAAGACCCACTGATATACTCGTAAGTTGTGGAAGTTAGGGAAATATGGAGAAGTGATGATTGTGGAGATTGTAGTGGGGTGGTACCCGGAAAATAGGGAAGACATATCTGACCACTACTCCCCATCCTCTAACCTGCTATGAAACCGCCAACTTCTTATTACCTTCTTGTTCGTAGGGGTTGTGTCACCATCCACAATGTCGTAGACTTCCAGACCAATACCCCAATGAGAATCCCCCATGTTGTATTTGATATCTCGTGGAAATAGTGGAGTCATAAGCCACTATAGTTTTGATTAAGTTAAGTCGAGTCAAACGACTTGCTAAGTCAGTGAGGTAAGTTGTCACTAGTACAAATTTTGGCTTCCGTGACAGTTCAAAATTCTTAATCATGACAGTTCAAGAAATACCTGTCACAAAATAATAAGCTACGAGATATACGCGACAGTTTCTTATAAAAACTCACACTAATAATGGTACAAAACTGTGACAGTTTACTAACTGTTACTTAATAATTATACCATGACAGTTTTTGTAGAAAACTGTTAGTGTATATTGATGTACAATAACAGTTATAAATTGTTACGATTCTTAAGCAATAGCAACAGTTTTATATAAGAACTGTTATAGATGTGTACAGCTATATATGACAGTTTATGTCAATTAAATTCATTTTCATTTATAATGACAGTTTTGATCAAAAACAGCATTGTTAGTTTTAGTTCTTAGTTAGTTTTAGTAGTGGGTCTCTTCCCCTCTTATCTCATTTAACTTAAAAGAAGATTTCTCACCCAAAAAATATAAGACAAATCGCATCTCAAGATTTCTCACCCAAAAAAATCAGGCAAATCCCATCTCTCTCTTCTCTTGGTTTTTTCTCTTACAAAAATTTGGGTTTACTTCAATCAACACAAAACAGCTTTGTTGTTAGGTTAGGGTAAAAAAAAAGGATTTTCATTTACTCTTAGGTATTTAGATCTGGGTTTTATATGCTCTAAATCTCTGAATCTTTTTCTGTCCAATAAGTATGTTGCATCAGTAAACTTTGGGTATTCAAATTTGGAGTTTTATGATGCAATCATCATAGTGACATTCTTATCACTCTCAATTTCACCGTGAACTCACACCATGAACAATTTCTCTCCCAGCTTTAATTTCAGTTTTCCCTAAAAGGTCCCCATCTTACCAATTTTCTTTTGACAAAGAAAATCCATTTGATTCTGAGATAGTAATTTCTTCGATTGATAATCTAGGGTTGAACATTTAATTTTGATTGGAAGGTAATTAATTTGTTTCTTATTTTACCAGATCTAATTTTAGGGTTCAATCATTGGGTTTTGTAACTGATTTGGCAAAGACAGAAGTCTGATTAAGTTTTACCATTTTGTTCTCGGGATTTGATGCAAATAAAGAATGAGTAGAGATTGTATAGTTCGCCCTAATTGATTGGTTCAAAAGATGTTGCTGCTACAAAAGTGAGTTGATTATATTCTCCTTCATAAATCAGACCATTATTGTAGTTGAACGGGAAAAGCTACAAATTCAAATTCTACATTTCGGTATTACTTTCTTACTTTGTTTCATGGTTTTTTTGTTTAATGAATTTTAGTTGTTTGCGGAAATGACTTCGTGAATATAGAGTCGAGTATTAGTTATACATGAGTTTTTCAATCTGATACTAATTTTGCAGTTTAATGCACCCGATCATTATGTTGGAACTCTTGATTTTCTTTTCTTTTTTAAAGTATAGTTTTAGGGTAACTTTTATAATTTGGTATTGTTTGTTTTAGGTTAACTATTCACCTAAATTTCATTTCTTCTTTGTAAAAACAAAAAATTCCAATTTTTTCAATTAGGGTTTGTAAAAAATAAATAAATCATGTTCGTTTGATTGAAAGGTTAGGGGTTTCGATCTGTGATTGGGATTTGGTTAAAGGGTTCAAAAAAAGGTTGGATTTTTATTGATGATGGTTGTACCAACGATTGCACTATATGCAAGTCCACCAAGTAGTGTTGTTTCTCATCCATGTTCAATTAATTCTCATTCTAATTCATATGAATTGATGAATTCTCGTTGTTGTTTATCATCTCCATCATCTTCATCTTCTTCATTACATAAACTTGTAATTGGTGGTCTTTCTTGTTTATTCAGCTCTAATTCTGTGAGACATAATGAAGGTGTTGTTGTTAGTAGTGGTGGTGGTTGTGATGACTTAGGGATAGATTTAGGATCTTCATTTAAGTATAACAACAGTAGTAGTAGAGATCATCATTATCATCAAAGTCCTGTATCTGTGTTTCAAGGTCCTGTTTCATGTAGTAGTGTTAGTTATTTTTCGTCCTCGAGGAGTTATCCAATGAGAAATTCATCTTCTTCAAGTGGCTTGTTTAATGGGTTTGTGAGAAATGCTTTAGATTCTTCTTGTCTTGATTATGATTCACCAAGTTTTAACATAGAAGATTCTACTTTTTGCTACTACTATTGGTCTTGTTGATGAGCTTACTTTTAGTATGG
>JAJJMC010003557.1:5813569-5854060 GCA_023531435.1 Papaver californicum | reverse complement strand
GTCACCTTAGTAAAAGAAATTAAGTTATCCATGACCGTTTTTATGGATAAACTGTCACCTTAATAAAAGAAATTAAGTTATCCATGACAGTTTTATGGAGAAACTGTCACCTTAGTAAAAGAAATTAAGTTATCCATGACAATTTTAGTTAGAAATTGTTATTATATATTGTCAAAAATGACAGGTTTATGAAACTGATACTAATAATTATGATTCAGTGACAGTTTCTTATAGACCCTTTCGTAACAGAGCCTTTAATGACAGTGCAATAATTTTTAAAACTGTCACATAAGTATTTTGGTGGCAGTTTTGAACTTTCACGGAAGCCCAAATTTGTACTAGTGTGTGCGACTCACTCGATTGATGGTCAGACTGGTTAGTATCGAGTTTGAGAATTTTAATGGTCATGTACTTGCTTGAAAGTAACATGGCATATTTGATGGCTAAGTATTAACTTAGAAGTGACTTATCGTAAATCTGAGAAGCATTTGAGACCAAATATTGTAGAAGGCTCCTTGAGCAAGAAGACCTACAAGAATTCGTATAAGACTCAATGTTGGACCCATATTGAGAAGAAAGGCATATTTTTAAAGGGAGTAGCTAGCAAAACTAGTACTAGCTACTTAGCGCAAATAGGAATGTGTTAGATCTTTTAATATAAAAGGCTAATACGCTAATGTCTCAAAAGTAAGACAAATATGCATAATTTCTAGTAAATATCAATTGTACTAGAGTTAGAAAGATAGTGTCAGGGAGGTTTGAAGTTATCACCTCAATTAGATATTGTTGTTAGTATTAGGGTTAATGCGCTTGTGGCTAAGTCACTAAGTATGCCATGTTAATCCAGAGACGTGTTAGGCATGAACGTCACTCAGGGACGCATTGGCCACTACCCAAGGCTAGTAAAGACGCCAAGGATGCAAGGGCTCCAAGGATTCATGGGTATCATGGACGTTGGGGAGCTAGGGGCACCGCGGAGGAGCTAAGGGCGTCAGCCAAGGCAAGGGCGTCAGCTAAGGGCGTGACGACCAATAGCAAGGGCGTCAGCCAAGGCATAGGCGTTAGCGCCAAGGGTCATGGGGTCAAGCACGTCACAACCAAAGGCGTCACAACCATGGGCATCACGAGCCAAGGGCGTCAGCGCCAAGAGCTAACGCTTTTGTCGCTAGAATTTGGGTTAACACTTTGGTGCTAGGGTTCAGGTGCCAATCTTACAATACGTGGACTAAGGCCTTGTTAGGCTAAACTGTACTAGCTAAGACCATTTTTGGTTAGTTAGCACCTCCCAGGCGCTAGGGTTTAGCGCCAGGAAAGTTAGCGCTAATGTGGCTAATTGGTGCCATTGTGGTGTTAAGCCAAATAACTAGTGCTAACTTGGCGCTAATATGAGAAAAGGCTAGGGTTAGCCTAGATGAGAGGTTCAACGCATCTTTTGTGGCATCACTTCTTAGTTTTGGCGCATCTAAGAGGAGTGGCGTATTATTTATGGCTTATATTTAATCAAAGTGCTAAAGCAGCGTATTTTAAGCTCAAAAGAGCAATTTGAGGAGCATTCGTTGTGAATGAAGCGTTAAGTTAAAGTGTTGTTTTGGGGTTTAAGCATTAGCTATTCTCGAATTTGGTAGATATTACCAGAACATCGATGCACACTCGAGACAAGTTCAAGGAATTCAACCGTGGAATTTTATACGACTTGAGACTAGTTCGATATGACATAAATATTGTGAGTATTGAGGAGGCTACGAGGTCAGTTTGGAATGTTTGTAGTTGTTCAGAGAAGACTCAAGTTTGCTCTATACTAGTAGGAAACCCATCTAGGATCTTGAGACTTATTATGTAGAGATTATAGACTACATTGTTAGCATGGAATGCCTGTAGCCTTTTGTAGAGATTGTATCCTCAATTCGCCTGCGGAATATAAGGAGGAATACAATATTTTATGTTTTGAGGTGAAGTGAGAAGTATGCGCACAAGTATGTGCGGATATTTTTATTTTACTGCAACTAGTCAAAAGGGCGATTTTACAATTTTAACCCTTGTCAAAAACTCACCATCTACAATGGCCGAGTACCTATTTATATAATACAAACTTGGGCACCAGAAATCCCTAGCTAACATTAGGAAACACCTTCCATATATTAGACAAGATATAAAATAGGAAATACTCTTTTTTAGGTTCCCACCTAGGATTAGGAAACTCAAACTCATTCCTAAAATAAATCTACAATATACAACATGTTTTTTCTTTTTACTAATCAATACACGAGCATGTGGATGCGTCATTATCAAAATACGTTATATTAGTCCAACCAATGCGTGAGTACATGATATAAACACAAAACCAAAAGTTAGTATATCGTTGAAAAACGATATTGTGCCATCATATTTATATTCAAAGTATTGTAAAACAAATAAGATAAATCGTTAGAAAGATAAAGAATAGCGAACACGAAAATTTCTTCTATAACACCGTATTTTTCGATGTTTTGTTTTTTCGAAATTCCAAAGCTTGCTGTGGAGCATGTTGATAACGTGTTACAAAACTAAAAAAGTAGAGAAGAATACAAAGTTTGGAGAGAATAATAAGAACTCTTATTATCATATGTGTGTAGAATTATAACGATTTAATGTCTCTGTTTATAGGGATAGAAGACTTGATATCTAAGTATACGAAAACCCTAATCTTGGACATAAAAATATCTTAATAATTAAACTTTAGATATATAACAATATTTTGTTTTTTTTATGTTAATGAAATTATAAAATTACAAATCACCATACCATACAACTTGAGAACCATACTGAACCGCAATAACAAATGTGAAGGTGCCCATCTCCTCGGTTGCATTTAATATAGTGCCACTTCTATGCTATCTCATGCTGGGTAGCATTGATATGGACACGACGTAATGCAAACGCGGACATGAATAAATTTTCAAAAAAAATTTGTACACAAAAGCATTATAATATTAAAAATATTTCTCATTAATATATACTATATTTTGAATGTAATTTCATATGCACCAATGACATAATACACGTATAAAAATATTAAGACATTATTATTAATATAAATTATATTAAAATAGTACATGATATATATATAATATCATTCATGTGTATAATGTGATAACACGTATATCCAAGTGTCGGATTCGAATCTTACGTAGACATACGACCATTTTAGATATGTCCGGACTACATAGATCCTTCGACACTCTTCTAGTAGATGGTAACGGTGAAATGGATGACATGAGAACAGGTTTACTTTTTACGAGTTTACCTCAACTTAAACTCGTCCACCGCCATCATTTCGATGGAATAGAGCTGTTTATTCTTTGGTTATGTACAAAGTGAACAGAGCATCCATATAGATAATCAGATGAGTGAGGCAGCCTTCCCCACACCAGTAGTGGTGTCGTTTCAAGATGATCAAGTTTCACCAAAATAATGCAACATTTGTGATAATTAGAGCTAGAAAGTCTCCCGATGGTTTGACAAACAACCTCAATTTCCCAAATTATTAAGGAAAAGAGCCAAAGGGACGAGTTCTCTGCTTTTAGTGGCCACGTGAATTACCATTATCATGTCCTTGACATGACGCTAATCCTTGAGAAGAAAAATGAAGATGCAAAAGTTTTTCACTCTTTATCCAGCGGTTAGCTAGTAACCTACGGATGAAAACAACCCAAATTTACACCATTACATTATTACTTTCCATCCCAGGAATAATTTCTACAGTAAATGTACTGTATCTTTTTTCTTTTTTAACTTCATTTTGTTTTAAAGCTAGTGGCCAAGATGACCTACAAAGAAAAGCATACAAGACCCAACCCCACCATGTTTCCTTCAAGAGCTGGAAGGAATAGCATTTCCTTTATGACAGCGGTAGGATCAGAATCCAATAACAAAAACTTCAACTTAATAAAGGACTCAAATTATGAGGCTGATCTCCTGAGCTGAGCAGGTTGGAGATAAACTCCATAAAACAAGCAAAAATAACTAAATGAAATTCTTGTTTCAATGTCCGTGTTGTGCGTGTTTTTGTTTCATGAAGCAGCAAAAAGGCAAGCCGAAGGTGAAAGATCAAGAGAAAGAGTCGAAGGATCACGTGAAGGAGGCAAATGCTCAAGAAAAAGAGTCAAAGGGAGATTGATGAAATGAAGTCTGTCCAATGAGAGACATATTGTGAAATAATGAGCATGAATGACCTCAATTCAACCACTTCTGAGCTACTTTTCTCCTTTTTATAGTAATTGCATTTTTTTTTCTAAGCATGCAGGAAAAATGTAAGTGAACTCCCAAATCTAATTTGGTACAAAATTGGCCTCCGTTCCTGAAAAACTCGTTCAAGCCGCTACTTTGAAATCCTATTTACTAATAACTGTGCATCTACATCTTCTTGTTCGGTTCTACTTCATCTTTTGGTGCCAAACCTATGTCCTGCATTTGTTGTTCCACTGAAATCAGACCTGTTTCTGCAAGAAAACTGCAGAAAGTAGAGCAACACAGTTAAAAGAGTACTCTACACAGCTGAGTCTTTTAGACTGTGTCTTTACTGTTCTTATGGGATGCTTATTGTAATCCATTCTTATCAGATCGTTAGTGGTTTCCTTCACATGGTTCAGCAGTACAAACTGAAAAAAAATAGTATTTTTACAGAGCTCAAATGGATGTAATATTTTGTGTTTTGGAAAGGTTTTCACGGAATCAGATAGTCATTACATGTATGGCAAAAACGCAAACATCAAACCAACAACTATCATCTAAAAGCAGTCTTAGTTTCTTCTCTTATGAATTGCATACAAAAAAGAATAAATAGGAAAAATGAACATCACAGGCATACTTATAATAATATAAATATCAATCATCTTTTTGATGAATCTTACATAGTTCCACGGTTTCAAATCACAAGTTATGAGATGTGTCTAAGTCATGGTAATTGGTAAAACCACTATATTGGTGATTAGGTAGTAAGACCAACACCAGGTGAGAAGCACAAAAAATCAACACTTTACATACTACAGTATGGTTTATACTGGAAAATCCTTGTCTGCAGGGATTATACTTCTAGGAAAAACTAATAACTTCAATCGCGATGGGCTAACAACAACGTTGGCCAAAAAGAAAGTAGGATATTTGAGTAATTACAACTTGTTTTATGCACTTCAGAAAGGAATCAGTAAAGGGGACTAGGCATAAGTTTCGGGATAAGTTAAAAATCTGGTTTCAGTGCTTATACAATATGACATCCACAAGTAAAGAAGAGCACTCTTTTACTTCAACTCATAATGAGGATCAAATAATTGGCCTTTCTCCCTTCTCTGTATTATCAGATACTACTGATTAACAATACATATTCCGATCTCATTAATGTTCATTTCAAGTCAAATAACAATTTAAAAGTACTGAGAGTGCATTAGAAACTGATGGACAAAACAAAACGAATTGATATCGTACTCTACTAGTTTATTGAATATGGATCGGTAGTTTATAAATCCCACTAAAATGACCCTTATTCATTTTTTTAAAAATTGAATCCATGTACTACTAGACATAGATGATCAAAACATTTAAAAAACACACATAATGCATATCATCAGGGGCACATAAGAAATAGCTTCAGATTTCAGTAATTTTTTTGTTTTCATCGCCGAAATTTCAGCAATTGTTGAACAACACACAATAAAGTCAGAGATAAGCAAAGGGAAATACCTGCTAAGAAGGAAAAACAATGTCCCGGTGATCAAAACTAGTAGAGTTACGTGAATGATCATGGTTATGTCACTAGAAGTAAAAGCTAGTCCCAGTATTACAGCAAAACTGATACCCAGTGTCAAGAACGACATCTTCAGTACAAACCATGTTGGAGCCTGGGAATTAAACAAATTTCAAGTTGAAATCAACTGAATAACAACAATAAATTTTTTTGAAAAGCCTAAGAGTAGACAATACGAACATTCACACCAGGAGCCAAAGCTCCTAATAGGACTGCTGTGGCAGGGGAGACATCTTCTTTGCGATTAGAAGATGTATCCATTGATTCGAAATCCGATTACACAAAACTCAAAAGCAATCCTAGGAATCAAGGAAGAAAATTAGTTATTCGTGTAATTGACAAAGGTCAGAATTTCATGTTATTGGATAATTGGATTTGGGAATTGGGTTTTACAATAGTCAAACTAATGGAAGCAGATCTGGTCTGATCGGGTAATCTAGATTTAGATGACTCACTCACGCAACGAGTCGACCAGGAAATCTTTGCGATTTTTTAACTAGCCACGTGGGAAGCACCAACGGACATGAATCGCACACACGCCGCAGGTAACACGACGCAACATCTTTATAAAAACCTGGTTTAATCGGGAGCTTTTAGAATTAACAGGGGCTTTAACAAATTTATTCCCATACCATTAATTATAGAGGTGCTAAAAGATAGTGTAAATATTAGTTTACCGTTACCCTAGTAACTAATCTTAATCTCTATTCTTAGGGAAAATACGAGAAATGCCCCAATCTGGGGGGTCATCTTGGACAAATACCCCGGGTTTTCAGAATTTGTGAAAATGTCCCATTTTGTTAGTTTTTCCGTTAACTCGCACGTGCGAGTCGTCACGTGCAAAAAAGTACATAAATACTTCAATCCTTCGTCTAGGAGAATTGCCCCGGACAAACGCTCATCTTAGAGAAATGCCCCGAACAGACAAATTTGCTAGATTTGGACCCAAAATGCTGGACAAGGGCATGTTCGGGGCATTTCTCCAAGATCAACGTTTTTCCGGGGCATTTCTCCAAGATAAAGGATTGGGGTATTTATCTCCTTTTTCGCACGTGACAATTCGCACGCGCGAGGTTAACAGGAAAACTAACAGAATGGGGCATTTTCACAAATTCTGAAAACCCGGGGCATTTTTCCAAGATGACCCCCCAAATTGGGGCATTTCTCATGTTTTCCCTTATACTTAACCAAGATCAGTCCCCATTTCCATTTTAAATCAAAACCAAAAACCTCTCATCTTCTCCTCCCTAACGATTCCATTTTTTTTTCGAAATCAAATCGAAACTTTAATCCACGATTCTTCTACAAACATGGCTCGTATGAAGAATCTCCAGAGAGATGTTAGCCCACCTAGAATTGCAGAGAAAGTTAAAAGAAAGTTAAAAGAAAGTTAAAGTCGAAAAGACGCAGTAAATCAAATCGAGAAGAATTGGACAATGAAACGGTCCCGATTAAAAAGTAAGTAAACCAAAACCCATTACTCTATTTGCCGGATGTGAATGTATGTTTTTCGTGTAAATCTAGACTAAAAAACGTAAAATTGCAGTTACAGTGAGAGGGTCGGCATGGTCGATAACCTTAGACGATGAAGAATTTTCATATGCATGGTAGAAGTATGAAAAATCTTCATGGTTTTTCATATCGACCATAACGACCTTAGTTGGTTATTTTCCTCTGAAAACGAAGGGTCATTAGAGACGTCATGGTATTTAATATGAACCGATACGACCCTAACACATATTTCATACATGAGTTTTTGGGTCCAAGAGTCGTCATGGTATAGACATAGTACAGTGATGACTCTCAATGAGAAAGTTAGGGTCGTCACTGTCATACGTTGGACCATGACGATTTTTCAAAGAATGGTAAAGTTGCAGGTTAGTGTCGTCATTGTTGGATGTTAGGACCTTGACGATCTATAGAGAGTCGTCATGTTCCTAACCTCACAACCATGCCGACATTTACTCTGTGTCTTTGCTTTACCACTATGATTTGACTAATTTAACCAAAAAGTCATCCATTCATAGACTATTAGAGGTTTACCTGAGTGTTTTGAGCTATGGGTTTTTCGTTTAGAGCATTGGTTTCTTCATTTGGAGCTTGAGGTTCTTCATTTGCACCCTTATTTTCGTCTTCATATATCAATCGATCAACGTTATATATCCAATCTAACTCTGAATCTAAGCTAAGATCAACACAATCAATTTTGGTAGTTGAAGCTTCTCCAACATCAATATTTGCACTAGAATCACTCATCTCTCAAAACCCTAGGTTTTCACTTTTTTTCCCTCCCAAAGCCCTCTTCTTCTCTAATCTACTCATAAAAAGAAAAAAAAATTCTCTAATTTTAATCCTAGCCATAATCTATATAACTAATCTAATCAAACTAATTAACTAATCTAATCATATATTAAGACTAATCAAATGGGGGTAGTTTAGCTATTTTTGAAAATATATGGCTAAGGGGTAGGGGATATTGCTATTGGATGACCCTATTTTGTCTTTTCCTCCATCCCCCTATTAAGTTGTACCTAGTCTCTATCTACACTGAAAGACTCCCGAAATGGACTCGGTTTGGTGGAGAAACTGCAATATGTCTCACATAGCATGCAAAACTCTAAATCACCATTATCCAGTAACGACCATGTGTTTTAGAAGGTAAAAGATCCTAGTGTAAGATAATTTCTTATGGCAATTATTTTTATTGGGCCCATGTAAGAATCTAGGTTATTGTTTGTGCAAAAATAAATCTTACCCAAACACCCACGTAGATGTTGATTATGATGATGTTGATGATCTCTACGACCTTTTTCTTCACATGAACATAGTTGGGGGGGGGGATGTTCCTGCAAAAAAACCTTTGATGCCTAAGTTAGCTAGAGTTTTTCACAGGAGATTGTGTAGAAAAGATTGTGTACCTTTTAGGGTTTAGGTTCCCAGTATTTATATACTTCTGCCTTGGGGATCAACCCTAATTTCGAGATAAGTCATGGCTTGTGATAACTTATCTTGCGAGATATCTGGAAAGTTTCAAAACTTTCCCCTGTGTGTCTTGGCTAGCAAGTCTTCCAGAAACTTCCAGAACTTTCTTTTAGGTTTGTGGTATTAGGTCAAAGAAAAGTGTGTAAATGGCTAAGCCCAAATAAAACCGGCAACCAAGGCGGGCAACCAAAGCCGACAACCAAGGCTCGCAATCAAAGTCGGCAACCAAGGCCTATAATGTCGTAGTTATCCAGTATTTGGTGTCAAAATATTAGGGTACACACATAGTCCCCTCTTAATCCATAACTTGTTATTGGTTTAACAAGTTTCACTTTCTTGAATTTTTCCTGAGGTGCAACATAATTCGCCCCCAAGCGTGTCTTTTGGAGTATTCCGTAGTTCGCCCCCGAAGTACTGTTTGTTTGTGATAAGGTGTTACGTATCTCGCCCCCAAATTATTGTTGTCTTAGTTGAAGTGATACGTAACTCGCCCCTGATGCGTGTCGTGGGTGCAATCAAATTAATGATTGTATTTCCACTCAATTAAAGAATAATATAATGGAAGTCAATTTCGTTCCCACGAGGAGCGAGGTGTTTCAGCTGTTTAAAGTATCACAAAATGGGGTTTTGTTTTAGGTTTTGAACAAAGTAAATAAGAAAACGATTAAGTTGTAAACAATGGAGAAAGATATGATCGAGGAATCCTTCTTCGTTACTAAACAATCATAAAATTAATATATTCATCAACTCATTGTTAATCACAGATTATCACCAACCTAAAAATAATAGTTAGATCAGTGTTATCCCCGAAATTCCTTATGTCAGTGGATACGAAAGTTCTCGCCTACCAGATTATATTCATCCTAACCACCTACCTATAGTAGATCACTCAGGGTGTAATTTAGTCGAATGCTTTATATTTTATGAATTTATAGGTTAATCCTAGCAGTTAGACTCTTAGATCAAGGTCCACTTACTAGTGTTTTTCATACACACAATTACTCTATAAAATCCATCTCCAAGGTCTCGTGTTCTCTACTTGTGTACGAGTAAATGGACGATTATTTATCTCATTATTCAATACTAGCAATAGATTAAATCAACAAATCAATTCAGTTGGCCACCTAAACAATCTATCAATCAATCATAAACATTCTTTGTAGTATAAACAAACGATAATCATGTGAAGAACTCAAAATAAATTTATATAATAACTCAAATCATGTTTAGAGCTTAGAATTCATCCTCAATCAATTAGGTTTTTAGATATTCATGGATGTAGAAGCATCCATGATATACATATAAGAAAGTAGTTAAGAAATCGTTACGATAATGGAAAACACTCCAAAACCCTGCTTTCCCTTCTTGTGTTCTTCTTTCCAAAAGCTTGATAAAATAATTAGATCCTCTAAAAATAATTAGAAGATTCTCTTAAATAGGTGTATCAAGTTGTAGAAGCGCCCACGCTCGAGTCCCGGTCAAAATAGGTTTCTAAAATACCAAAATATGCCAAAAATAGATTTTCACGCTCAGTTTCTCGATGTCTGACCCATCGAGAATTCTTCTTTTTTCGATGGGATGACCCATCGAGAATTATTCGTTAAAATATATTTCTTCTTCCGGACACTTTTCTCGATGGCTTGACCCATTGAGAATTCTTCTTTTCTCGACTGGATGACCCATCGAGAAAATATATTTCTTCTGTCGGCCACTTTTCTCGATGGCTTGACCCATCGAGAATTTATTTTTCTTCTGGATTTTCTTTTCTCGATGGCTTGACCCATCGAGAAAATCTTGAACTTGCTTTTCTTATAACTTCTTCATATGGAGTCAGAATGACCTTATTCTTTTGTCGTTGGCTTCGTTTCTTCGTTCTCTTTAATATGATGATGAGAAATCCTAAATTTGAACGACTCCTACTTGGTATTTGGATATTATTCCTTTGTAGCACTTCTTTCCTTGCACAATCTAACACTTTGTAGCTCCTTTTTGGATGATTCACCTAATATAAGATAAATAAACAAAAAAAAAACGTAATATACAATAATTCACAAGCAATATAGCAAATAAGTGCATGAAATAACATCAATTATAGAGAAAATATGCACTTATCAAATTCCCCCACACTTAGCTTTTGTTAGTCCTCTAGCAAACTACTATCTAACTAAATTAAACTAAAATGCAACAACTCTATTTCGTCGAGGACACGGTTGTAATTAACATGTGCAACAAGACTTTAAAACCCTAGGTGTCCCTAGTGGACGTAGTCTCGTGAGGGTTTACAAGAGGTATACCCACAAAACCTACTCCAACTTCCAAACGTTCCAGGGCACATGCATCCAAAGAGATACAAAGACATAAAGTTTTTGCAAACTAACAATAAGAAGTTAGAAGTATAAAGAACACTATTCTCATGCTTATCCCTCGAGTTAGGAAGAAACCACCATATGAAAGAATCCAGGTTCAAGAGTTACCGAATATTTCTGCCTCACCAATAGAATTTTATAAAATTGACACTCAAAAGACGCACTTTATGGTTCTCGCATATGTGCAAGCAGGAATAAAGATAGAATCCTGCACACGTTGAATAATAGGAAGGAAAGGTAACCTTCTGAATCATATGAAGATGTTATCCCATAGAACATGGGACGAAAAAGAACCCCTTTTTATTTTTCTAGTGACCCTCTAAGAAAGGATATCAACCACTATGTGAGGATGGGAATGCTTACTTACATTCTTATCCGATCGGCAATCAACACCACTCTCACACCATCCAGTGGAAACGTCTTCGTCTTCGGTCTTCAACTGTCGATGATGAACTCTTGAACTTCGTAGAACTTTGACAATTTGTAACTCTTTTCCTCAATTCCTTGTTGTATGAAACTTCTTTATAATTTTTTTCTTCCCCACGACCTTATTGAATGAATATAAAAACAAATATATACTAAAACAATATAAAACCTTTTTTTTCTTTCTCTTTTCTATATATATATATATATATATATATAAATATATTTTAACTTCTTTTCTTTTTTCGATTTTTTTCTTCATATAATACAAATTATAAATAAAATAAAGTAAACAATGAAACTACTATGGGCGTGGGATAAGGACTTTACCACTTGATTCTTCACAACTTGTATTGTCTTGATATCGTGAACTTCCCAAACTCTCATCTTTTGATTTCTTTCGCTCTTGTACATAAGTCTTCAACATGTACATAGAATTGTGCTCATTGTATTATTGCTTTACTTGAATATACAATTTGTTCTTTCTTGTACCGTTGCTTGTAAGCCTTGAACGTCTTCAACTTTCTTCGTATTTGTAATGCTCCACTTGTTGATGATGATGTTGTTTCTATGGACCTGTTGTTGTCGAGAGAATTGTGCCAACTGCAAACAAGACTACAAGATATAGTTAGCAATTCTGATGACACCCTCATGGTTGATAGAATAGAACTCAAGAGATCAAAAAGTAGTGCTGAAATTGGTGCGAGGCTGGATAACTCATCATTTTACCCGGAATTTACGCAGATGAAATACTCTAAACGGAAAATTGAAGGTATGGTGCCTCACTCATGGGTATTGAATGATCAACAACTCTAATACTAAACTCTCTATTGGCGGTCGTTGTCCATTTTGTCGGTATCACTCTCAACAACTAAGAACTCCGAATGTCATTCTCTATTACTTCTAAGTTCAATTATTTCGGTGAGAATTCCGTATATAGACTTAGCTAAAAGTGTACTAAGTGACTCTAAAACATCTAAAAGTTGGAGGTTTTCATGCAAATATGTACAAAAAGTTGAAAAATTCTACTTACAAAAGCAAATATTAAAAATCTATATGCTTAACTACTCCCCACACTTAAATTTTGCATTCTTCAATGTAAATTGACTCTTCCAATGTAAAATCAAGGTGAGAAATCCTATAATGATATGCAAAACTAACAAAAATCAAAAGATAAAGATAGAAATACAAAACCAATGGGTTGCCTCCCATGTAGCGCTTGGCTTAAAGTCGTCAGCCCGGCTCTCTACTCGCCCGTATTACTCCTCCATAGGGAGCAAATCGCTAAACTCAAGCACATCTACATCCACATAAGCGATGTTTTCGTAGTATGGCTTTAATCTATGGTCGTTAACCTTGGAAACTGTCCCATCTCGGAGACTAGTGATCTCAACTGCACCATGAGGGTAAACATAGTAACAACATACGGTCCAATCCAGTAGGACCTTAGCTTTCCAGGAAATAATTTAGGAAGAGAATAAAATAAAAGGACTTTTTGTCCCTAACAAAATTCTTTCGAGAAATCATCTTGTCGTGGAAAAGCTTAGTCTTCTCCTTGTATGTCGGGAACTCTCGTAAGCATCATTACGAATCTCCCCTAGCTCATTAAGTTGCAGTTTCATTTGTTTCCCCGCTTTATCATACTCCATGTTGCACATCTTTGCCGCCCATAACGTCTTGTGCTCAAGTTCAACCGGGAGATGACAAGCTTTGCCATAAACTAACCGATATAGGGACATGCCAATCGGTGTCTTGTATACCGTTCTATATGCCCATAATGCATCGTTGAGCCTTAAACTCCAATCTTTCCGTGTAGTATTAACGGTTTTCTCTAGAATGGATTTGATCTCACGATTCGAAATTTCAGCTTGCCCACTAGTTTATGGTTGATACGGCATACCGACCTTATGAGTAATGTTGTACTTCTTGAGAAAAACATGGAAGGATTTCCGAAAGTGTGAACCTCCATCACTAATAACCACACGTGGTGTTCCATGTCTAGTAAAAAAAAATTCCTTCAAAAACTCACAAACATGAGAATCATTAGTAGGGATGGCTTTAGCTTCCATCCATTTCGAAACATAATCCACAACAAGAAGTATATAAAATTTTCCATACGAATTAACAAAAGGGCCCATAAAATCAATTCCCCACACGTCAAATATTTCTACAACAAGAATCGGTGTGAGTGGCATTTGATTTCGAGCACCTAGATTGCCCGTTCGTTGACATCTATCATAAAATTTGCAAAAAGCATATGCATCCTCAAATAGGGTGGGCCAATAAAATCCACTCTCAAGAACTTTGAGGGAGGTACATTTAGAACCAAAATGGCCACCACAAGTATAAGAATGACAAAAAGATAGAATGGATTGAAATTCAGAATTAGGTACGCACCTGCGGATAATCTAATCATGACAATATTTGCACAAGTAGGGATCATCCTACACATACTTCTTGGCTATCTTCTTAAGCTTTACCTTTTGAGAATTGGACATCATACTAGGTACTTGCCTTGTAACAAAGTAGTTCACTATATCAACGTACCAAGGTGTTGAATCTTCTATTGAGAAAAGTTGTTCGTCCGGAAAACAGTCCAGTAAGGGAAGGTCCTCTTCAGAAATAACAAGTCTACTAAGATGATAAACAACTATATTCTCAACACCTTTCTTGTCTCTAATTTTTATGTCAAATTCTTGCAATAACAAAATCTAACGTATAAGCCTTGGCTTATCTTCTTTCTTCTTGAGTAGGTATCTAAGTGTTGCATGATCAGAATATACAACCACTTTTGTGCTCACCAAGTATGATCTAAATTTTTCTAGTGCAAAAACTATAGCCAACAACTCTTTCTCCGTGGTAAAGTAGTTGATTTGTGCATCGTTTACGGTCCTAGATGTGTAGTAAATCACATGGGACAATTTGTCCACTCTTTGACCCAAAACGGCTCCAACTGCATAGTCACTTGTATCACACATCAACTCAAACGGTAGACTCCAATCGGGTGACTTGATATATGTGCAGTTATCAACAACTCTTTCAATCTGTCGAAAACATCCTTGCACTCCTAGTCGAAGTTGAAGGTAGCTTCTTTTTGCAACACTCTGCACATTGGCATTGATATTTTGGAGAAATCCTTGATAAACCGCCTGTAAAAACCTGCATGACCAAGAAACGAGCGAATCTCCCTCACCTAAGTGGGGTATTATAAGTTTCTTATTAAGTCTATTTTTGCTTTTTATACTTCGAGCCCTCAAGAGGAAACAATGTGATCGATCGTTATACCATGGTTTACCATAAAGTGACATTTGTCCCAATTTTGAACAAGGTTAGTGTCTATGCATCTTTTTAGAACAAGTTCAAGATTTTCTAAGTAATTATCAAATGAATCACCATAAACACTAAAGTCATCATAAATACCTCAATGATGCGTTCCACGAAGTCAAAAAATATACTAAACATACATCTCTGAAAAGTGGCAGGCGCATTGCAAAGAACAAACGGTATTCGTCTATATGCAAACGTACCAAAAGGATAAGTAAAAGTAGTCTTCTCTTGATCCTCCGGTGTAATAACAATTTTATTGTAGCCCGGATAACCGTCCAAAAAGCAATAATGTGAATGTCCCGACAACATCTCTAACATTTGATCAATGAAAGGTAAGGAAAGTGATCCTTCCAGGTAGCATAATTAAGCTTTCTCTAGTCTATGCATACTCTCCATCCTGTTTGAACTCTTGTAGGAAAAAGTTAATCATCTTGATTTCTGACAATGGTAACACCATACTTCTTTGGTACCACCTGTACCCGACTAACCCATTTACTGTCAGAAATTGGGTAAATCACCCCCACACTTGGCAATTTGAGGATCTTTTTCTTCACGATTGGGGGGTTGAGCCTACACTGAGCATCACGTACTGGATTTGCGTCATCTTCCATTAGGATTTTATGCATGCACAACTATGGACTAATACCTTTGATGTCAGCAATTGTCCAACCAATGGCCGTTTTGTGCTCTTTCAGAACCCTAATCAAACTTCCTGCTTGTATGGCAGTGAGGTTCTTTGCAATGATCACCGGAATCTCTTTTTTATCACCCAAGTAAGCATGCTTTAAGTGATCGAGAAGAGGCTTCAATTCTAGTTTAGGTGCCTGCACAATAGAATGTAAAGGAACCTCATCAGTTACGGGTAAAGAAATATAAGAAATATTACCCGTGTTAGGTTTTTGTAATGCCATTAAGGCACTACACATCTCCAATAGCTCTTTAGCTAAGTCAATGTCCAAGTTCGGCTGCCCATGAACGTCCAATTCAATGCTATTACGCAACACAACTCTAAGTTCATCTTCATTGTTCAAATCAAACATTTGTTGTGCTAGCGAACCAATAACATCGACAGAGAAAGCAGGTTGAACATCACTAGGATACTGCATGAATTTAAATATGTTGAAGCGAATAATCTCCTTATCAAATTCCATAGTGAGTGTACCACTATCTACATCAATCTTCGTCTTAGAAGTCTTTATAAATGGTCTTCCAAGAAGTAACAAAGTAGATGCACTATTTTCTCTATTCTGCATATCCACGATATAGAAATCAACCGGAAAAATTAACTCATTCACTTGAACTAACACGTCCTCCACGAGTCCCTTAGGATATATATTGGACTTATTTTCTAATTGAATGGTAATCTACGTCTCTTTTAAAGGTCCAAGATTCAAAGAATCATAAATATCGGCTGACATAATACTTATGGAAGCTCCCAAATCAAGCAGAGCATGCTCAAACCTCTTGGTACCAATAGTAATTGGTACCGTAAAGTCTCCAGGATATTTACACTTTGTAGGCATCTTCTTCAGTAATATAACTGAAGCAGTTTCTCCCACCTGAGTAATCTCATTAGCAATCAACATATTCTTCCTTGTAC
The DNA here is from genome assembly GCA_023531435.1 of Papaver californicum. Classification (NCBI taxonomy): domain Eukaryota; kingdom Viridiplantae; phylum Streptophyta; class Magnoliopsida; order Ranunculales; family Papaveraceae; genus Papaver; species Papaver californicum. The sequence continues at coordinate 5,837,583 of JAJJMC010003557.1, read as the reverse complement.
ATAAATCCTTCAGAACCTTGGTGTATCTAGGTACCGTTCTGATGGCCTCAATAAATGGAATATTGATTTGGATCTTGCTGAAAATATCCATGATTTCCTTATCTTGAACTTACTTCTTTGACTTGGCAAAACGACTAGGAAAAAGAGGTGGTGTGGTAAAAATGGGAATCGTATCCTTAGGTTGGCTGGTTGAGATTGACTTTTCCTTTGGTACGGTTTCCGCCTCTACTTCTTTTTCGATGTCACTACTAACCTCTTCTCGCTGATTTGAATGCCTTCCACTCCTTAAAGTTACTGCATTAATATGTTCTTTTGGGTTCACGAAAGGTTGTGTGACACCCAGCACTTTTGTTCGGTTTTAACTAAATCCACTATTCAAATTCTTCACCCAGAGTGCCTAAAACTCTAGTATTTAAATTTGCTAACCGTACTTTAGATTATTAACGTAAAAGCTTGGGTATTAAAATAGTGACCGTGCAACTGGACACATGTTTATTAGGTTCCGTTAGAACCAAAGCTGCAAATAAATAGATAAAAATAGTTCAGTTTTTAGGGGAAGGCTCCGTTCATTTTCTTAGCTTTTCCACTCTAAAGAAATGGAAAGAATGGGGGATGAGCTTAATTTCCCTTTCTTCTGCTCCCCCTCCACTCTCTGCGACTGAAATTGGAAATAATGTATCTGTTTGATCTGATATGATGCATGTGTGATTTCAAATTCAAATCTTCCTGTCTTAAATCGATGAGAAAAGAATTTGGAGTCTGTTCTCCCTTCTTCTTCCTCTTCAACCTTCTCTTCTTAACAATTTCCTTATTCCTCTCAATCTAAATAAAAGAATCTCAAAAAAATTGGTTATCGCTTAAACTTAAAAGGAGAGACAAAGACGTAATTAAAAGCACTAGAGAGTGGTTAGTAAGAAATCAAAAGAGAAGTAAATTAAGAGAAGTTGATGTTACTGTTGTTTTTTCTTGAATATTCTTGATTAATAATCTATGCTTGAAATTGGTAGATAGTTCTGTTGTGACTAGAATTAGGACATGATTTGGAAGTTGAAATAGTGGAGGAATACAACACTATTGGTGCAAGTCTCTTGCTGTTTTGGGTTGGTTTTGTTACCGAGAAATTAGCAAGGAGCAAGGTTGTATGTATGTTGCTACGGTTGGTTTTGGGATATGAATGGCTTGGATACTGATTGTTCTAGCAACCTGAAATGATAAGGAAACTTGGTTCTTCTTTGAAAGCAAATTTGCAGGTGCAGAAACTATAATAGGAGCTTAATACAACATGCAAAACAAACCTCTGCACCAACAAAACTGCATATTAAGTGTTTGAGAAAAGTTCCAAGAGAATCATAGGTAAACGTTCTTATTGTTTTCTATCTAAATGAATCTAGGCTTCGTAAAGTTGAAAAGGAAAAGAGATTTCAGCTTTTGATTTGGTTTTCACATGCTCAAACCATGAATGATGGCTTAATCATCTTTTGTGTTGCTTCCGTTTATAGATGTCTTCCAATTTTGTTTTTAAATTGTATACGGGTAAAATGAACACTTCTTCTGTGAATAATATGCATAACTTGACACAAAACAAGCTTATTTTTTAGGCTGATTATCATCTTTTGTTAATTTCATTTGGAGGGAATTAATTAAGGTACTGAAATCTTGTGTAGTTAAGAAAAAGAAATGGAAGAAAAAGTACTGCCAACAAACCTTCATCTATCATGTGCTGTATGCTTTCATTTTGTTGAGAATTTAGATTTCTGTGAATCAGTTAGTGACTGCATATTCAGCCATAAGATAGTTTCGGTAATTGTTTGGGCATATCTTTTAGTTTCAGTGGTGAAACACAAGAATTGATATATTAAGTTTTTATGCTCTTTCAATTGTTGTATGGTAATAAAATGAATGCCTGTTGGCTATAGACACATGAACTAATTTTGAGTACTAGGGAAATGTTCGTTGGTTTTGGAACTTTTTGTGCAAGGGGCGGACTACGGATAATTTGTATGACTGAGTTATTCATTTCATGGAAATTGTGCGCTTCATACTTATCTTTCTGTGTAGGCTTTTTGTGTCAAGACATTAACTAGCTAGCTTACTTGCTAATTTTAGTGAGACCTTTTGATTACAAATACGGTAAGCTTGGAACTGTAATATGGGTTCTTGAACGGTACTGCGTACTACATGTTGCTACATTTTAATAAATCCTTGGTAATTGATTTTGTTGTTTGATCATTTAGGTGTGACTAGAGTGGTGAGAACCTGTCTGTGTACTCATTGATTTGGTTGATTAATTATGTAGAATAAAATGGCATAGCTAAGTGGTATGTGATGTTACATCTTGGTCATGAATGTGTTCATTAATGGAGATATATTTAATTTTGATAATTTGGTCGTAGACACTCGGTTACTGTGGCTATGCTTGGTGGTGTATAAGTTGTTTTTCCTTTCTTACACTAGTGGTCTTATAGCTTCATTAGTGCATTTTATATTGTAATATTGGTACTCATCCAATTTCACTCATAGATACAGGTGAAACTCTTTAATTGAGTTGCTAGTAATTATAATATGCAGATGAAATGTTTTGAGGTTTCATTTCTTTTGATTATCCTTGTGTAAGGTATACTGTTAGACGTTGGTGCCAGACCTTGGCAAATAAAAATGAGATGGTAAATGTAACCACCATTTTGTCTCATTTGTACTGCCTTTTTGTATCCCATTCCCTTTGTTATGAGATCTGGTGCAAATGGGTACAAATTATATTGCTAGAGATTGAACTTGAATTGTGCTAAACAATTGATGCTTGTAACCTATACAAGATCACGGGGTGTTAGCGCTTGCGTTGTTACTTACTTTTAATTTTATCTCCTTCCATTCATATTTCATTATTATGTGATGGTTACAGTCCTTATTGAGGTTCCATCATAAGGATGCATAGTTGCGTATTTCTCTTTATGATTTTCTTTGGATCACTGGAGAAAGGAAAAATAGCTCTCCTATAATGAGCATTTATAGTTGTTGGTTTGTTACAAGATTTATGTTTCCGTCTTGAAGGTGTATCTGTTTGGACCTTAGGTGCGATAACGATTCAAAGTTGAAATATTGATAGGTTCCGTAACTTCGGTTGAGATGTCATTTCCCACTTGTGGTAAGCATGTTCATTTCCTAACCTCTAGCCCGTTATTTTGTGGTTACATAGTAAGTGTGGAATGATTCAGGTAAATTTAGCCTTTGAAACATAGATGTATTACATATCGATAGATATGTGTACAGCATGATATCAATTTAGTAATAATGGAGTTAAGGCCTTTGGTCATTTGTTAATTAATATGACGAAATAACTACTTGTTTATAGCAGTTTATAAATCTGGTGTTCTACTCCATTTGGAATCATTTTACTGGATAGCTTTAACTTGTAACTGTATTGTGGGAATTGTCAGTAGACATCTTTCTATTTACATTAACATCTTTCTATTTACATTAATCCTACACAATTGGTTGTGTATCTATAACTTTCGTGTATACCAAGTGAATTTATTCACATTTCAGATAGAACTGTAGGAACTATCTGTTGAGTTCTATGAGGGATTCTGTCCTTGAGTATATTAGTTCCCAGGAAGTGAATCAGTTTACTTGATATCATGTAATGAGAGATAGTTGCTATCATTGTGAGTAGTAAATACTATCTAAACAAAACAAAGACGAACTACGATCGTGCTTGATCCCTTCGAGTAACGAAGTGGGTACGTAGGCAGTCGCTATGCGGTTCAGCACAACTGCATGAGGTTGTTCATATCGTCTAAAAAGGGTTGGTTGCTGCTTGGTAGTTCATACCATCCATTCGGAGATGATTGTAACATTGGCAATAAGAGGTAGTTGCAGTACTGGCTGTTCATACTACCTTGAGAGATGGATGCAAATTCTTCGAGGTTGTTCATATCATCTAATAAGAAATGAGACTGGGAGATGGTTGTTGTCATTTAGAAGCAATTCATATCATCTGAGAAGAATGGTTGTTGTCTATGATGACAATTCATACCATTGATCTGGAAATGATTACTAACTCTCTTGAGTAGTTCATATCATTTGTAAAAGACGGTCTGTTGAGCTTGAATTAGTACTGTGATTTACCAGTCCCGTTGGGGCTCCCATCTACGGGTGGCTATCCGGAAGACCGTCGCTGGAACGGTGGTAGACAACGGGACTGATCATCCCCACCTGTCGCTGAAACGGTGTGTGTTGTCAGGCCTGCTAGCTCCCACTTATGAGTGGTAACCCGGAAGACCGTTAGCTGTAACGGTGGCTGGTATCCGACTACTCTGGTAGGAGATATTATATCTTCATAATAAAACAATGGATATCATATGTAGGATTCAACGATCCTTGAAATATAAAAGTTTGGTGTTTTATAAGAGATGATTGTTACCAAATGTGGTAATTCATATCATCTGTCGGTATCGATAAATATTAGAAATGATATCAAAAACTATAACGTAGTTTGACGAATTCGATGAACCTAGAAAGTTTGGTGCTTGCTTCAATTTTTTTTAAAAGTACGGTTTCTTGAGTGGCGTATCGGGAAGTTGGAGCTGGCCTAATGGACCGAAACCCGACCCATTGGAAGCAAAAAATTTTCGGTCTGTCACAAGTTATGATGGAAGTTTCCCTGAAGTCTGTGATTTCATCTGATTCAAATTTTGTAGCTAGTTGTCCCATTTGAATTCGCAAATCCTTGATAGTTGATTCATGTTTCTAGTGGTTTTGCAGCATTGCTTCCTTGAGACTCTGTGTTCCATAAGTGACACCCTGCATGCTTTGCATTAGAATGTTGAACTTATCATCAATAGAAGACCCCTGCTCTTTAGGTTGTTGTGGTTGAAAACCACCTTGTCACCCATAAGTTGGCATAGGAGCTGCAGCTTGCTTGTTCGTATAACTAAAATTTGGGTGATATTTCCAACCGGGATTGTAGGTATTAGAATATGGATCATACCTCGGCCTTTGATTAGGAAATATAGCATTCACCTCAGCATCGTTTTCATATGTGAGAACAACTGCAAAAGCTATCCGTTGGACCATCTTTTCCATATTATCCATTCGATGCTCTATATGCGAGAAATCTTCCACCTCGTTGACTCTTCTGGTACTTGAGTAGTTCTTGTGTAGAATTGTTGAGCATTCGATGCCATACTCTTCATCAAACTGGTCGCTTACGAGATCGCCTTTTCAGTAAGTGAATCACCTGCGGCTGCATCAATCAAATTCCTCTGTTCCCGAAGTAATCCTTCATAGAAATGTTGAATGATGAGAGTTGAGGATATGTTGTGGTATGGGTAGTTTGCCAATAATCTCTTGTACCTTTCCCAGTATTCATAAAGAGATTCTCTAGTAATCTGTAAAATGCTACTAATTTTTTACGAACAGTAGCCGCCTTAGAAGCAGGAAAATACTTCTCTAGAAATAGCTTTTTCATCTCAGTCCATGTTGTAACACTCCCTAGAGGAAGGTAATACAACCACTCTTCGGCTATATCTATTAAAGAAAATGGAAAGGCTTGCAGCATTGCCTTATCATTGTCTTCGGTACCTTTCCTAAGACTTGTCATCTTGTGCTGAAATACTTCAAGATGACAATTCGGATCTTCACCTGGAAGTCCCTTGAACTTTGGAAAATGGGGAATAGGATTCGACTTCAGCTTCACTGTGTCAGTTAGAGTAATACACAATGGTTGTAAATCTAAACATGGAGATGTCAACTCTCGTAGCTTTTTCTCCGGAGGTTGAGGAACACCCATCTCTTCTAGAGGTGGATCTTGTAGCAAAAATTGAGGTTCTTGTAGTACTGTCCCCCTTCGAGTTTGAATTCCACACATTCGGTAATCCAAACGTTTGGGTGGTTAAGTACCTAAAACCAAAACTATCTAGAAAACAAAGTTAAAACTAAAAAGGAAAATCTAAAAAAAAAATAAACAGAAATAATAACAACTAAAACCGACTGCTCCCCGACAGCGACGCCAAAATTTGATACGTGTCGTGGGTGCAATCAAATTAGTGATTTTATTTTCACTCAATTAAAGAATAATATAATGGAAGTCAAGTTCGTTCCCACGAGGAGAAAGGTGTTTCAGTGGTTTAAAGTGTCACAAAGGGAGGTTTTGTTTTAGGTTTTGACCAAAGTAAATAAGAAAGCGATTAAAAATAAAGTTGTAAGCAATAGAGAGAGATATGATCGACGAATCCTTCTTCGTTACTAAACAATCATCAAATTAATATATTCATTAACTTATTGTTAATCACAGATTATCACTAACCTAAAAATAACAGCTAGATCAGTGTTATCCCCGAAATTTCTTATGTCACTGGATACGAAAGTTCTCGCCTACCAGATTCTATTCATCCTAACCATCTAGTAGTAGATCACTCAGGGTGTAATTTAGTCAAATGCTTTATATTTTATGAATTTATAGGTTAATCCTAGCAGTTAGACTCTTAAATCAAGGTTCACTTACTAGTGTTGTTCATACAAAAAATTACTCCACAAAGTCCCTCTGCAAGGTCTCGTGTTCTCTACTTGTGTACGAGTCAATGGACGATTACTTATCTCATTATTCAATACTAGCAATAGATTAAATCAACAAATCAATTTTGTTGGCCACCTAAACAATCTATCAATCAATCATAAACATTCTTTCTAATATAAACAAACGATAATCACGTGAAGAACTCAAAATAGATTCATATAATAACTCAAATCATGTTTAGAACTTAGAATTAATCCTCAATCAATCAGGTTTTTAGATATTCATGGATGTAGAAGCACTCCAAAACCCTGCTTTTCCTTCTTGTGTTCTTCTCTCCAAAAGCTTGATAAAAGAATTAGATCTTCTAAAAATAATTATAAGAGTCTCTTAAATAGGTGTCTCAAGTTGTAGAAGCGCCCGCGCTCGAATCCCGGTCGAAATAGGTTTCCAAAAACCAAAATATGCCAAAAATAGAGTTTCTCGATGGCTGACCCATCGAGAATTCTTCTTTTCTCTATGGGATGACCCATCGAGAAAATATATTTCTTCTGTCGGTTACTTTTCTCGATGGCTTGACCCATACATAATTCTTCTTTTCTCGATGGCTTGACCCATAGAGAATTTATATTTCTTCTAGATTTTCTTTTCTCGATGGCTTGACCCATCGAGAAAATCTTGAACTTGTTTTTCTTATAACTTCTTCATATGAAGTCGGAATGACCTGATTCTTTCGTCGTTAGCTTCGTTTCTTCGTTCTCTTCAATATGGTGATGAGAAATCCTGAATTTGGAAGACTCCTACTTTTTATTTGGCTATTCTTCCTTTGTAGCACTTATTTCCTTGCATAATCTAACACTTTCTAGCTCATTTTTGGATGATCACCTAATATAAGATAAATAACAAAAAAACAACGTAATATACAATATTCACAAAAAATCTAGCGAATAAGTGCATGAAATAACGATCAATTATAGAGAAAATATACATTTATCAAATTCCCTCGCACTTAGCTTTTGTGTGACTGTCGGCATCCTCATATAGTATATATTTTCCATACCAAATTGACTTCGGATTCGAACCCTCCGAAACAGTTTAGAAAATTAAATACGAGTCGAAAAATGGGTTACCAAAGTACTATTGAATTGAATGTCTGAACAGGAAAAACAAAACAAAATACCCACCGATAACAACTGCCCCGCTAAAACCTCTATGTGGAAAACTCATTGGGACAAAACCAATACAAAGGAAAAAGAGTGCAGCACAATGGGATCTTAACGAAACTACTTTTACAAAAATCTAACTAATGAAAAACCTTCTTCAAGTGGAAAGAGTTTTAAGGTTTCCATGGTTTGAAGTCTTCAGTCCCATCAAGATTTCTTAGTTAGTAAGAACCGCCAGATGTAGGTCTACCTATTATGTATGGACCCTCCCAATTTTCTCTGAGCTTCCCGTAATTGGATTCCATTATTGATGCACGAGTTTTTTTTTCAGCACCTACTCTCCTAGTTTAAATACTCGTTCCTTTACCTTTCGATCGTAGCTTAGGTTGACTGCTTGCTGGTATCGTACCAACTGCTGCAGTGTTGCTTCCAGCAACTCTTTATCAAAATCCAGAATTCTCTCCTTGTTTCCTGACCCGGATGCTCGAATCTTGGTAGTGCTTAGATGCATTTCGGTGGGTATGACTGCCTCAGTTTCGTTTGCCAGTTTAAAGGGGGAAAAACCAGTTGATATTTTTGGAGTTGTTTGGTAAGACCACAGGACTCCTGCAAATTCCTTTGCCCATTTTCCCTTGGCTTTTTCTAGTATTTTATTGAGGTTTTCCATGATAAGACGATCTGTTGCTTCTGCCTGTCCAGTACTTTGAGCGTAATAAGGAGCTGAGAAATTGTGTCGAATACTCATATTCCTGCAAAAGTCTTTAATTAATCCGGAATCGAAATGCTTCCCATTATCTGACACCAACTCGTGCGGAATACCAAATCTGCAGATAATATTCTCCCAAAAGAATCTTCGTACATCGTGTCTATCCACGTGCACTAATGCTACTGTTTCAACCCATTTATTAACGTAGTCAGTGGAGTACAAAACTTACTCCTCCTAGAGCTCGTGTGAGCAGTCCGACGACATTTAGTACCCACTTAGCAAACGGCCAGAGACTCAAGATAGGATGCAATTCGTTGGCGGGTCTCTTCAGAATTGGAGCATGCACTTTTCAAGCCACGCACTTCTTTGCGCACTCCTTTGCATCTTTTTCCATATACATCCATAAGTATCCTTGGTAAGCACTCTATGCGCGAGACTGCGCCCGCCAGCGCGATTCCTGCATATTCCTTCATGAGCCTTTGCCAATATCGTATGTTCTTCCTCCGCGGATATACTTCGCAGAAACATCTCCAAAGCCACTGGATTGCGGTATAAGTCTCCTTCGATCATTGAGTATCTCCATGCATTTTTAGTAAACTTTGAAGCGACATACTTATCGTCGGGAGTTCAATGGTTGTCAAGTATCGAACATAGGGTTGACACCAGTCCTGGTCGATATTTGAAGAATTGCTTGAATCATCCAATGTATGACTGTCAATGTCCATGTTGTCATTAAATTCTAGTGTCAGAGTAGTTATCATCTCTCCCCCACTAGCTTGTTCTATAGTTAGAATGGAGTGACTCTCGGAGATACTGGGTAACTCCTGGAAATCTAGTACGACGAAGCGAGTAACTTTTATATAAACTGCTGAAGACAGATACGCTAGAGCATCAGGGTGCTTGTTCTCTAGCATTGGTCTTTTCTCGATCGATAATTCGTCGAAACTGCTTACCAAATTTTTCATGTAGTCTAGATATGAGATCATTCTTTCATCCTTGGCTATGTAGGAGTCGAAAAATTTATTGACTACCAACATAGTGTCAGTTATCAGCTTTATATTATTTTCCCCCAATTGCTTGACGGCTTTCAAACCAACAATTTCTACTTCATATTCAGCTACATTATTTGATGCGCGGAAACCAAGCCTGGTCGCTTTTTCGATCTTTGATCCTTCGGGAGTAAGGATAATACATCCAACACCAGCCCCGCTGAAATTTAAAGATCCATCAGTAAAAATGGTCCATTGTGGTTCAGACATATCGACCTCTATCACAGACTCGCCCCCATTCATATTATTGGTTAAATCAGCGGGCTTCCTCAATTGTTCCTCTTCATCAATAACTGTGTCTATGTCGTCCACAGGAAAATTTGCTAACATTGCAGCTAGAGCATGTCGTTTTTCAGCAGTTCCGGTTTCATATTTGATTTCATAAGATCCCAAAAAAATTGACCATATGGCCAAACGGCTTGAATCATCATCTCATTCTAAAATTTTCTTCAATGGATATTCAAAGTAATTGTGATTTGTCTTCCCTGGAAATAAGGCTTGAAGCGGCGAGATACGTGAAGCAAAGCAAGTGCTATTTTTTCAATTTTGGTATAGCGTGTTTCCTCCCCCGTCAAAGATTTACTAACGAAGTAAACAGACTTTTCTTGTAGATTAGTTACGAATAACATTGCGCTTACAACACTTTCAGTCGCTGCCAGATAAGCTCCGATCGGTTGCCCAGTTTTTGAACTTATCAGAATTGGGAGAGTAGACAGATACTGCTTGATCTTATTGAACGCCTCTTTGCACTCATCACTCCACTCAAAGTTTACTGCCTTTTTCAGAACATCAAAAAATAACTTACATCGATCCGGAAAACGTGAAATGAATCGGTTTAAAGATGCTAACCGTCCCTGCCAACTTTTGGATCTCCTTCTTAGTCTTTTGGGGTGGCATATTCCTAATGGCTCTGATTTGTTCCGGATTTGCCTCGATTCCCCTATGGGTCATCAAGTATCCAAGGAACTTTCCAGAGGATAACCCGAACGAGCATTTTGTTGGATTGAGTTTCATCTGATATCTTCTTAAAATGTTGAACATCTTCTGAAATCGACAAAGTGAGTCTCTTCTTGTTCATACTTCACCACCATATCATAGATATACACTTCTATCGTTTTGCCAATAAAATCTTTGAAATGTCTTATACCAATTGTTGGTAAGTCGCTCATGCGTTCTTCAATCCGAACGGCATTACAGTATAACAGTAAACTCCTCTGTCAGTAACAGAGGCAATATGTTCTTGATCTTCTTCGTTCAAAGGTATCTGATTGTATCTGGAGTAACCTTCCATGAATGACAGTCTCCTGTATCCGAAAGTTGCGTCCACCAGATCGTTTATTCGTTGAAGTGGGTATGAATCACTCGGGCATGCTTTATTCAAAACAGTAAAATCGATGCAAATACGTATTTTTCCATTCTTTTTCGGAACGGCTACGATGTTAGACAACTAGCATGGGGACTGGACCAGTCGAATAAACTTTCCTTCAACAGCTTCATGACTTCTTCTTCTACTCCGTCTTTTTTCTCTGCGCCATGTTTCGAATTTTTCGACGACCAGGGTGGTAATCCTCGTCAATGTTAACCTGTGACACGCTACATGCAGATCTATCCTAGGAATCTTAGCAAAACTCCACGCAAAAACATCAACATTGTCTCTTAAAAGTTTAAGAAAACCATCAAGTTCGTGCACGGGTAAATCATCCCCTTCAAATATGGTTTTCTGTTTCTCACTCCCAATTTGAACCTCTACAAGTTTTTCGACTGTTGGGGGTCCGTCGTATCCTCCCCCACATATGATTCCGATGGGACGGGATTCTTTAATTGTTATTTATTATCGATCCGTAGGATATGGTTCCCGTTCACTTCTGAATTTTGGTATTCGACCATTGCTTTCTCATGACATTTACGGGCTGCCATCTGGCCACTTCTCACATTTACGATACCTTCGAGTGTAACGAATTTTAAGCACAAATGGTATGAGGATGTGACTGCTTCTATAGCGTGCAACCAGTCTCGTCCCATGATCGCATTGTCAGGAGCTAGACAGTCTAGTAACACGAAATTTCCAAGAACAGACTTGTTACTAAAACACGGTGGACACAAAACATACTAATCCAAATGTTTATAACAATAACGTCATTATGGGGACAATAAACAACTTTCATGTCTTCGTCAGTGAACTCGATCTTCTTGCTTCCCAGCTCAAATATTTTCGCTCCTTGCCCACTGGCAAAATCAATATGATTTTCTACGTACCATTGCTTTATTTGCCTTAGTTTCTTCCTAGTTTCATCTCCAGTCGCTCGTCTTGACATAGAGTGGATCCTAGCATGGATGACATTAATCACATTTGCTGTGTTCAACTGTATATGTCCTGAGCCTTTTCCTTGATCCTTTTTGATGTATTCCTGCAGCTTCCCAACATCTATCATCCTATGAACCTCGTACTGTAAAGATCGAAAATTTTCAGTCGTATGACCAATGTCTTTATGGAAATTACAGTACTTTTTCTTATCACGAGGGGGCCTTAATCTTTACTTATTCTTTCATACAACTCAGTTAATCGAATGTTCAAGGGTGTCAGCTTTTTATCTTGTTGTTTCCCAGCTTCTCCCCTTTTACCGTGATTTTTCTCTTGAGCTTCGCTTCGATCATTTCGATGTCCATTCGAACGGTTATTTAGATTATATTTTCTTCCATCCTTTGGATGATGGGATATTCTATCTGTCTCTCTAGAATCCCATGTCTTTGAATCTTCCTCGACCCGAGCCTATTCTTCTGCTCGGTCATACAACTCCTCTAAAGTTTTGGCTGGTCTACGAACTAGAGAACTATAAATACCTGCTCGATCATACGGGTATGCCTGCTTGTAAGCCTCGATGACCAAATGATCGTTGGCGTCATCGACCTTGGTCAACTCCATCTTGAAGTGTTGAGTGAACTGCCTGATGTTTTCCCCCTTCCTAACTTTCAAGAGAAAAAGTGAATGAGATCCATTTCGATCACGACGATTATATTTGTAGTGCGAACAAAATTTTTCAAACAAGTTCCGGTAAGTCCTGATTGGTTGTATCCGAAGATGGTTGAACCATGTTATTGCTCCGCCCGTCAACGATTATGGGAACATCTTACACATTAGTTCATCATTTTACTCCCAGAAGTCATTGCAGTTTCATAGTGTAGGACGTGTTGATCTGGATCTCCTACTTTCTCATCGAACTTTGGCAGCTTTGGTACTTGAGAATTTCTTGGTGGTTGAAACTCTCTGATATTATCCTTAAATGGTGCTCCAGCGGCTCGGTGAAGTTTGTTCAACCTATCATCTCTCGAATGATTTTTAGTTAGCACTTTTTCGATCATTTAACAGAGACGAGTATCACTTATTGCATTAACATAACCGTCATCTGAGTCCTCTTGTTTATATGACTTTCATATTCATGGACCTACACTCTAGATATGGGTCGTCTTTTCTTAGGTTCTGGAGTCTCGCTCCTGATCCTGTTATGTTCTAAACGAACATAGTAATCACGTGAGGGTTTACCCATGTTATATGGATCTCGAACAAATTCTACTTCATCCCTTTGGCGCTTCGATCCGGTGACGGTCCTGGACGTACTTTGTTGAGTTTCTGGTGGCCTTGCTTGAGGGTTTGATGGTCGAACTCGAGTACGCCTTCATCTAGGAAGATCTCCGGTAACGACTGGATTGGTCGTTAATGGAACTTCTTTTGGCTTGTCCAGGTTAACCACATCCCTACGTTGGTTAGCGCCTTGTGAGTTAATCGACTTTCCAAGACGTTGCCAAACCGATCGAGCATGCTGGTACCGTTCAACGTCCGTCAATCGATCTTGAATTTGAGGATTAAAAGGCCTTGAACGAAATTGATTTTCAAGTTCCAATCTTAGACGATCGTTCCTTTTCGCCATCTCATACAAATGGTGGCGCAATAACTCTGAATCTGGGATAGAAGTTGATGTTCGTCCATCTCGTCGATCATACAACTTTTCCTTGTCTGGAATTGATTCATCGTCTCTTTCAAAATCCTCAAACATTTGTTGTTTTCCGTATCTTCGATTCTCTGAAACTGGGGTTCCATTACGAACAGGATCACGTACTTTTCAGTATGCGGGTGGTGATATAACTTGTTGATGGTGAGTTTTTTATAAGGGAGAAAATGGTAATATTGCTTTTGTCCTTCTTCAGAAGCATGAAATAAATATATATAAATTTCTTACCCAACATCATAATTATGGATACGTACTTCTGTCTTATATTCTGAAAGAGAATTGAGAATGTGTATTCAGCTCATGGATACATTAATACAGTAACTCTTTCATATATATGTATGCGCCCGTAAAATTCCAGGGCTTTACCCAGCTAAACCCTCGTTATTTCATGTGCGTCTATACAAATTATCTGCATTAATCAGAATACGTTGATTATAAAAAATTGTGAACATTCAGAGCAAGCTTCTATGCCATCTATGAATGAAGATACTAATTAGATGCATACCATCTAAATGCAGAGTCGTATCGAACATAGTCTCAAGTCGCAAACTTCCACGGCTGAATTCCTTGAATATGTTTTGTATGCACTACATAAAAGCCAAGCATAATGCCAACACTATATCTCATGCGACTGAGAAGCCTAAAGCAGGCCATGGCCATGGTCACGACACTGGAAAGTGCTAGCACTAGCAGCGCATAGGCCATGCCCACGGCACTAGCAAGTGCCAGCACTAGCAGACCATGGCCACGCTGCCAACGTCAGCGCTCGCACCACTCCAATGCTAACGTTACCCAAGTAAATTTAGCGCCAACATTACCCGGGTAATGTTAGCGTCTTGCCAGCGCCAGTGCTAGCACCCCTCAAGTGCTAGCCCCACGCTTCCAGCGCCAGCGCTAGCACCACTCCAACGCTAACGTTACCCAAGTAACTTTAGCGCCAACATTACCCAGGTAATGTTAGCGACTTGCCAGCGCTAGCACCTCTCTAGTACTGGCCCCACGCCAGCGCTAGCACCATTCCAGCGCCAATGTAACCCAGGTAAATTTAGCGCCAACATTACCCAGGTAATGTTAGCTCCATCATCACTTGTTGCTAGCACCAGCAATATTAAGCCACGTCCAGGCAGTTCCTTCTAGGTACTAGGATGTGCTAGTATGTGCTAGTACCAGGTCATGGCCACGGCACTAGCATGTGCCAGTGACAGCAACATCTCGGTCTCGTCCATGGGACCTGTATGCGTCATTGTCTCCGTCGTAGCTTGCATGCATGTGTACTTCCTAGACACGCCATATCCATGCCACGACCATGTTGTTTCTGTACAAACTTATTGGTAGTATTATCTCATGACAAACTCCCAAATACTCACGTGCTTTGAGTCTGATAGTCCATGACTCCACTAATTCCTACGAGAAATCAAAACATGTTACATGGGGGTTCTTCATGGGGTATTGGTCTGGTGGTTTATAGAAACATGCGGCATGGAAACACTCCATGTTGGGGAAGTTACAAGTAGTGGTGACGGTTATAGGAGTTGAAGAAGTGATAGAGTAATGGTCTAGAAGTTTCTAGAAACTTCCCAAGTATAGCGGGCGTGGCTATACTATTACCTCCACAATATCCATCTCTCCATGCCTTCACTACTTACTAGGAAAGCAGTGTATATCCCTAACTAATATAAATAGACTCCTTCGTCTATTTAGAAAAACAGAACAAGCTTATCATTCTGACAAGCTCTGTTATTATTCATAGTTTAACACCTTTACACAAAATTCAATATCACTGAAATTTCTTCAACTTTTTCTACTTCCTTCCTCTAAGATCAACCCATTTTCTCTCCTTGTGACCGAAGCAGGACGGAACGACTACTTTTGTGGTTTAGGCTTGTCTTGTACGATTTTGATTTTTGAACCTAAAAAAAGTACCACAACGGTATATTTGTTTTTCCTAGGAGTAATTTTTAGGTACTAACAATTGGTGACCACAGATGGAGATCAACCTCTTGGTCACGAAACCAGATTCTTCAACCATCTGACAATCAAATCTTCAAGCGTTTGAAAATATGGTGGATCTTAGATCTAGTTCAATCATTAAAATCAATTCAGGTCCAACAACCAATCTCAATTCTGGTGTTCCATTCCTCAAAATGCTTTCACCAAAAACACAAACACTCCTCTTTCAAGCAGTGCTACTGGTGCTACTGGAAACGCCATGGATAGCCAAGTATCACCAAGTTTCTCAAATATGATAAAGAGACCCTTGTTAAAGCACAAGCAGATGTGACTACCACTCAGAAGAAAATACTCGCTCCTCTCAAGACTCGTATGGACCAACCACCTCTAGAGCAACACAAGTATCATATGAAGAAAACTAGAAACGCCTTCAAAGTTATTGCTGATGCTAACACCTCCAGAGCCCACGTCCAAAGAGATAAATGAGAAGTTTGTATAGCCCCTGATCTGGTACCAGGAAACAGTCAACAATAAAATCTCAACACCAGTGGAAATCTGGAAAGGTCCCTATAAAAATCGCGAAAAGAAATACTTTTCTCTATCTCACAAGCACCAGCCTCTCTGTTTACTTGAGATCCAGAGAATCCTACAACTTAGGAGACATCTTTCTTCTTCTTTCTTGTCACATAAAGACATAAGCATACTCACCTTTATCAATTCGTCACCAGATGGAGCCAATCAACTTTCCTGATGCTACCAACGTCAGCACATCCAGAATCAACATTCGATGCGATGACGAGATCCTCATTCAAAGAAAGCAACCAAGGATCCGAAGACCAAAATTCGTTATTCATAAGGGTTTAGAGAGACCACTACCACTACCATTTTTTGGCCAGGAGTGTATGCTACCACTTCATCAGCAACAACCATGTAGATTCATACTACAACATGTTTCTGGGGCGTCCGTGAATCCACAGAGACAAGGCAAGGCTTGACGCATCTCTGGAGAAATAGTCACCAAGGGATCCACCTGTAGGCGCCAACTAGCTAGCAGACCCTAAAGATTTATCACCTCCAGAACATCAACAAACAAGGGATATGAACGCTAAACAATTATATAGAGGAGAGGTGATGTCGTACGCCCGTGGATTTCGCCTACAAGTAAGTCATGTTCAACAACTCTCTTTACAACTAGTTGTCCCATGTCCCATCAAGGCTTGGGGACTTGACTCGAGTATCAATCTCACCGTTCCTTGACGATGTCAATGGGAAGCTGATCCTTTTCAAAAGTTTGTTGAATGGATATGGGTCGTCTCTGCTGAGATTATTAAAACCAATAACCCAATCATCCTTAAAATGTGTCATCAACCTGAGATACCGACACCTAACCCTTTCCAAATCGGAGACACTACTGTCTCTCCTGGAGAAAAACCATATATGATCATCAAAACTATATTAGGTGGATACTACAAACTCGTCAATACTGATAAGACAACATGGGTAGTCTTACATGATAAGTGGATTAAAGATGTCAAGGATTAAACACTCCACCATCCCTGACAAATCTATCAAGGCTTAAGCAGCTCGCCACCCCTAGCAATATTTCCCTGTTTTTACGCATTATTTGTAATTCCTCCAAAATATTTGCAATATTTTGTATTTATACTTAGGATTTCAATTTATTAAACAAAGTATTATTTCTCTCCATAGATAATCCTTTGCAAAACATTTGAAATCTACCTACTCATAATCCCAAAATAAAACCATAGAAAAATCGGGTATCTCAGAAAAACATAAAACTTTCAAACCTACTATTTAGAAAGGATATTTGAAGACTGATTCAACGCCATCAATATATGCTCTCTCCACCTATGCAAGGCCTTCAGTTGCAAGCCTAAACTCCCGAGATAGTCTTTCAAAATCGTTTTTATCCTTGGTAACTGCTTATAAGCTAGGAGACGCGTTTATTTTCTTGCAGTTCTCTTGAATGTCTCTCGTATGACGATAAAGCCATCCAACACCAATTTTATCCATCTCAGCTTCCTCCAAGAGTCGGATCCTGTCAAACTTGAAGTCAAAGTCAACTCCAGCATTCAGATACTCAATTGGTGCAGTGTTCATCACATTGACATCCTATGCAACGACACCACTTGGAGCATCATCTTTAGCAGCTGCATCCGAAGAATTACGTGAACAACACTTTGGGACTGAAGCTTTACACGAGCTTCTATCACTATCAAGAACCCCTCCAACACATAAGAGACGGTCAACCAAAGAGTTATTACCTTGACGAAGTCCTCCACTCTCCAAAGACACTATATCTTCACCTCTCCCCAACTATATCGTCAGATATGGTAAGCGTCGGCAACCCTGACGAGGCTGAGAAGCATCACAAGTCTACTCCAGAAAATGCAACTTCAGTAACCAAAGAGAAGTATGACAAGGGACTGCTCACCGCAGCCCATCCCTTATAACAATCAAGGGATAGCTCAAGAGACGCCTCCGGGAACATAGTCTTTGAAGACACCCGTAGAACCACTTCAGCAACATGAAACCTTTCATCTCATCCTCTTTCACCCTCGACGTCTCCAGAGGACTTCGCCCATGTGAGTGTTCCAAGCATACCATCATCACATCCAGAAGGGTCAAACAAGCTTATGAGCCAAAGGGTCAGGATAAGATATAATTCCATTCAGTCAATGCTCACGAAAACGTCCTGGTTGTGACTCAACAGCCGGCACCAACGAGGGATCTAACTTTAATTCAATTTCTTGCTCCAGCCTTGGCGTGACAAAGACAACAACAACAATAGGAGATATCAACCTTCCTAGTTTCCCTTGCTGATCAGACCCCTAAAGGCATGAACTCATGGCAATACTATCAAATCATTCATCATCTAGTAGCTGTCCAAAGTAGCTACACCTGGGGACTGGAGGCTTCTTTATTCTTAGAGATTTAACGCAGTTACCTCTCTCGACCAAAGTATTTGATAAACAAAGGTAGTAGCAACAAGACCTCCCTCTCGCATCATCCTGAAAAGGTAACACTTACATCTCATCTGGTCTACTTTCACCTTTTACACAACAGAACCTTGTCCCTCATACGGGGATGGATGCTGGAATACCACATTACAACGTCTGGGGAAACATGAACCCTATCACCATCAGAAGTAGGCACCTGATGAGTTTGTGATAGTGGTAAGAAGGGGTTTGTTTCAGAACTTGTGAAGATTTTGATTTTAGACTTAAGAATTAAAACTAAACTATAAATAGCAAAACTTAAATGAAAAATTGATCTCAAATTTTAAAATTAACCAATACATTGGACTCCACTACTACACATGATTGAATGATGTTATAAATATTTCAAAACCCTAGTCACCTTTTAAGTCTTTTTATTTCTGGATTCACTAACAATCAGGCATATTCTCAAATATTATTTGTACCCATTAATCATAGATTATCAACTGATTTAACAAAGTATAAACTATCAAATTGAATCACAAATAATTAAGAAAATTATTCAAACAATTTAAAACTCTGCAAAATCAGTGATTAAGTGAATTATATAATTAAACTAGAGAAAATAAAATAATTACCCATCAATCATACGTAAATAGCTTCCTCAATTTCCTTGGGTACGTGAGAATTAGCTCATCATGGAAAACAATATATCAGAATATTTATTCATGGCTCAAAAATTGCTTACAAAGATGAAATGGAGAGAAAATTATAAAACAACGAGTTTGAAACGTTTATAGGCGTCACAGACTCACTGTTACAAAGCAAGTGTTTCAGAGCTGAAGATAAACGTTGCAAAGCTGAAGATAAACATTGCAAAGATGACAATAAACGTTGCAAAGCTGGAGATAAACATTGCAGTTGGGATGAATAAACCGTCACAGATGGTTGAAGGAACCGTCGCCTATTCTATGTTCTTCGTGTTCTTCAGCAGCAGAAAAATATTCTCTGCAATTTCTTGATTTCTCGCTCTGTAGCCTCTCTCTTCTCTCCAAAATCTCGATAACCCACTCGGATCCCCAAGCAACCTTTATATACTAGACATGGCCATAAAATCTCCAAATATCTCGTGTTTAATTCCAAAAAATAATATTTCCAAGTTACAAGAATATCCATTTTTATCTCATCCATGCATCTGCAGCTGGCAATTTCAGGGCATATTCTCCTTTTTTAACTTGTTCACGCTCCAAATTGTTGCTCGAGCCTTACAAACACGCTCAAATTCTCCACAATCCCGTGAATATCTTCTTTCGGGAATATACTCTCCTATTTTATCAAAATTCCTCCAAATATTTTATTTCCTCGATTTTAAAAGACTTACCATCCCTGTCTTGTCTTAATAGGACAGTACATGTCCAAATCCGACCAACAATCCAAGAAAAGATCTTTCAAATCAAATCCAGAAACTTGACTTTTCAAAAATAACTTTTCCGCCAAAATCTGTTCAAGCCGTGAAGAGAAGATGGATGCCCCTTATCCATTCATGGGGTTCCTGTAGTACTAGACCGCGCCTATCCAATATGGGGGTCCCTTTAATAATTGTTCATGGGTGCCTTTAGTAAATTTTTGAGCCAATTTTTCCAAAAATATTTATTTCCCAAAAACACCTACACACACATAAAATAACATAATTAGTACAAAATCGAACACTAACAATACATAAAATTGAGAACAATTTAAACACAATAATGTGTCTATTAGCACCTGGAGTAGATACGACACTATTCACCCATGTATGTCACAAATAAGTCAACGTAATCTCTCTGCCTATTGAGTGACAATCTCTTGGTTATTCCACACTTGGGGACTTGATCTTGTTGGGAAGATCAGTTCAAATATGTCACCACTAAGGGAAACAAAACATCGTCAACAGAGCATTTGTACATCAGTACCTCCAAACAAATCGTAAGCTTCCTTTGCTTACCTGATCACGTCCATAACATGGAGACTTCACCTATGTTGTTGTTTTTGATGATTTAAACCATACTGGTCAACTATGGAAGACACACTGAATTCAGAATTCTCAAGGTGACGCCATCAATTCCCCTCATGCTCCAAGCAAGCCCTGAACAGATAATACTCGTGGTCATGATCTCAACTATCACTGGTAACGAAGCATCCACGACCATCTCAACCATAATGAACACTCGACAGGCCTGACCACTTCAGATTCATGATTCTCCTCTCAACATCTGGAATATGGGATTACAAGCTGTTGTCAGGAATTCATCTTCTCCAGAAACATGGCTATGGCGGTAAAGTATATGGAATCTGAAAATTTAGGGTTTCGATTTGGTGAGTCTTTTCTGTTCAATTAGATCCTCCATATTTCTTAGAAACCCGGTTTCTCAAAACCTCACACTATCATAAACTCACCATCCACGAAACCTTCAACATCTATGAAGCCCTCAAACTCCATGAGGTCTTCAAGCTCTATGAAACTTTCGCCCTCATGAAGCCTTCGCCTTTTTTTACCATTTACCTTGGGATCCATGTATCTTATGAGGTCCCCACCTACTTCTCAGAGCATCACATATTCATGGAAATCTTAAAAATCCCACATCCTCATGATAACACTTACCATCACGAGTTCTCCAATTCGTCGTTACTACTCCTGTTGTCACACCTGCATCCTATGAACTCGGAAATCGGCAATCGTCAGTGGGGAATGGGGCAAAGAATCCTTAACGAAAAGTGTTCATCGGTATCTCTTCTACAACATACTAAAAGGGCACATCAATCGTATCTATGGTCTAAGAGATGTGACTCTTGCTCTAAAGTCTATGGAGTCTGAAAATTTGCACGGGATTACAAATTATATATGTGCACGCATGGTTAACTGACCATACAATCACCGACTCAGATGATTCTTTTTGCATATGATAGGTTAATCTCTTAGCTTCAAAAGTTGGGGTCAAATGTTAGAAACAAACATCATATGAAGATTTTAAGGCTCGTGGAGCGAATGGTGCACAAAATAGGGTTTCCCGACGGGATTCAATAAAATCAGCCTCAGAGAGACCTCATCCACCTATAGGTCTACATCTACTTGAAGAGACAATCACCTTGGATTTACATGATCTCCTAAGATATTTCAAAATATCAGAAAATATCACCAACTTCATGTCATCATTGCTTCGTTGTTGCGACCCTTGTCGTCTCAACTTCTGATACTATTGCTGCGAGTCCGGTTACTCAGTACTTTTGTTAGTAAAAGACGAAGTCGACGCATCTTTCGTACTTCAAGACTTGATGCGCTCGAATATACAACAAAAGTATTAAATCCCAGTGCCAGCCTTATCCACAACTTCAGTCTATCAGCAACTCCTCATGATGCCTTTTACTATTTTCAATTGATACCATGACTACAACTTTAGGCTTCATCTATGGATGTCCATGTCATGTCTATACTGATGTCATGACTAGCACCTAGCACTGTATAATCAAATCTCAATCCTTGGAGTCTGCTGCTTGCCTACAAGAGAATCTTAGTGTGCGCCAACGACATTGCCTAGAGGAGATAAAGCTAAGTAAGAACTGAGTTTCAAATTTTAAATATTTTTTATCTCATTGTCACCATCTAGTGCTTACCACGAAACATATTATCTTGTCGTGCTAATCAAGGGACTTAATGTTGATGTTGAGTTTTTGATAAGGGAGAAAATTGTAATGTCCTGCTTCAAAAACATGAAATAAATATGTATAAATTTCTTACCCGATATCATAATTATGGATACATACTTCTGTCTTATATTCTGTAAGAGAATTGAGAATGTGTATTCAGCTCATGGCTACATTAATCCTGTAGCTCTTTCATATATGTATGCGCCCGTAAAATTTCAGGGCTTTACCCGGCTAAACCCTCGTTATTTCATGTGCGGCCATACAAATCATCTGTATTAATCAGAATACGCTGATTATAAAAAATTATGAACATTCAGAGCGATCTTCTATGCCATCTCTGAATGAAGACACTAATTAGATGCATACCATCTAAATGCAGAGTCGTATCGAACATAGTCTCAAGTCGCAAACTTCCACAGCTGAATTCCTTGAATATGTTTTGTATGCACTACATAAAAGCCAAGCATAATGCCAACACTATATCTCATGCGACTGAGAAGCCTAAAGCAGGCCATGGCCATGGTCACGACACTGGCAAGTGCTAGCACTAGCAGAGGCCATGCCCACGGCACTAGCAAGTGCTAGCACTAGCATACCATGGCCACGCTGCCAGCGCCAACGCTCGCACCACTCAAATGCTAACGATACTCAAGTAACTTTAGCTCCAATATTACCCGGGTAATGTTAGCGCCAACATTACCCAGGTAATGTTAGCGCCTTTCCAGCGCTAGCACCTCTCCAGTACTGGTCCCACGCCATCGCTAGCACCATTCCAGCGCCAATGTTACCCAGGTAATGTTAGCGCCATCATCACTTGTTGCTAGCACCAGCAATATTAAGCCATGGCAAGGCCGTTCCTTCCAGGTACTAGGATGTGCTAGTATGTGCTAGTACCAGGTCATGGCCACGGCACTAGCATGTGCCAGTGCCATAAACATCTCAGTCTCTCCCTGGACCTTTACGCGTCGTTGTCTCCGTCGTATATTGCATGCATGTGTACTTCCAAGACACGCCATATCCATGCCACAACCATGTTGTGTATGTATAAACTTATTGGTAGTATTATCTTACGACAAACTCCCAATTAATCACGTGCTTTGAGTCTAATAGTCCATGACTCCACTAATTCCTACGAGAAATCAAAACATGTTACATGGAGGGATTCTTCATGGGTATTGGTCTGGTGGTTTATAGCAACATGAGGTGTGGAAACACCCTATTATGGGAAAGTTACAAGTAGTGGTGACAGTTATAGCAGTTGAAGAAGTGATGGAGTAATGGTCTAGAAGTTTCTAGAAACTTCCCAAGTATAGCGGGCGTGGATATACCATTACCTCTACAATGTCCATCTCTCCATGCCTTCATTACCTCCAATACTTACGAGGAAAACAATGTGTATCCCTAACTAATATAAATAGACTCCTTCATCTATTCAGAAAAACAGAACAAGCTTATCATTCTGACAAGCTTTGTTATTCTTCATAGTTCAACACCTTTACACACAATTCAATATCACTGCAATCTTTTCAACTTTCTTTGCTTCCCTACCTAAGATCAACCCATTTTCTCTCCTTGTGACCGAAGCAGGACGAAAAAACTACTTTTGTAGGTTAGGCTTGTCTTGTACGATTTTGATTTTCGAACCTAAAGAAAGTACCACAACGGTGTATTTGTTTTTCCTATGAGTAATTTTTAGGTACTAAAAGAACCTCTTATTAATTAATTGTTAATGTATATGCTCGTTCATTGATTTTATCTTTCACTCAGTGACGGGGATTTCCATCAGAAACTACCCTTTGAGCGGTTTGTCTGATTCTCACCATACTTCAGTTAAGGGAAAACACGAACTCTTTCATCGCCTCCCCTTAGTCGGAGCCAAGATGTTTGTGCAAAAATAAATCTTACCCAAACACCCACGTATATGTTGTTTATGATGATGTTGATGATCTCTGCAACCTTTTTCTTCACATAAACAGAGTTGGGG